>JAVJIF010028703.1:0-47885 GCA_038442645.1 Agave tequilana
AGATCCAAGGAAACTAGTTGGGTAAATTGCAATTGAAGCGGGGATTGGTCCTGAAAAATTTGAGTACTGGAGAAACAAGCCTTGCAAAGCACTGTCCGTCGGAAAATCAGGCAAAGCTCCTGAAAGCCTTGGATTGTCAGATAGATCCAGATCCGTCAAATTTTGTATGTAGAGAAGAAGTCGTTAGGCAGTGATCCTGCAAATCCAAATCTACCAAGACTAAGAAGGCAGCTAGCTTTTGTTACAAAGAAATAGAAACAAATCGAGCACAATATTCAATTAAACAATAGTTTTAAAATTTAAAAAAAAAAAAACAAAAACAAAAAGTTGTTCACCTGGAGGTCACAACTTTGCAAACTGAGGACTTGAAGCCGAGGCAGCAACCTGGACAATCTCTTGCTCCAGTCATGTTCAGAGGACAAGTTGACACCAACGAGCCGCAACCTTTTTAAAGCATTATCCGTCGGAAAATCAGGCAAAGCTGCTGGAACCCTTGGATTAAAAGATAGATGCAGATCCGTCAAATTTTTGTTTGTAGAGAAGAAGTCGTTGGGCAATGATCCTGCAATTCCAAATCTACCAAGACTAAGAAGGCAGCTAGCTTTTGTTACACAGAAATTGAAACAAATCAAGCACAATATACAATCAAACAATAGTTTAAAAAAATAAAAATAAATTAAAAAGTAGTTCACCTGGGAGGTCACAGTCAGCCAAACTGAGGACTTGAAGCCGAGGCAGCGACTTGGATAATGTCTTGCTCCACTCATGTTCAGAGGACATGTTGACACCATCGAGATGGAGCTCCCTCAGATTGCTAAGGTTTTTAACCAGCATTTGGAGATTAGGATTTCGGAGCTGTAATTCATAGCCTGAGAGATCTAGGGAGATCAAGCTGGTCAAGCGAGAGATGCCAATGGGAATCTGGCCGCTCAATCCCCCCCCAGAGAGACTGAGGTGGGTCAGTTTGGTAAGCTTCTCGAAACCTGACTGAGGAATGGGGTCGCGCTCAAAGTTATTCCCTGCGAGGTAGAGAGTTTGCAGAGAGATGACGTTGGAGAGGCTCACACTGATATCGAGCCCAATGACATGACCCGACACAGTGTCACAAGTGACGCCCCTCCCAGCTGCAGCAATTGGAACCCGGCTTCCATGAGGCCAGCGGGTCGCTCAAATCGTCTCCAAAACGGAAACCCTGTTTGAGGTCAAGAAGCGAAGCTTCCTGATCTGGGAGACACTTGACTGCATGAGCACCAGCGTACCTGCCAGTCCCAGCAACCAATATTGCAAAGAGCAACAGAAAAAAAGAGTGGAGGCGGCGACGACAGTAAGAATTCATTGGCAAGTGAGGTTTCAACACTGATTATTAACTTATTAGTGAATTCTTTTGGCAAGGATGCACATGGGCTTTGGCTCAAGGGAAGATAACATATAAATAGGAGGAGAAATATTACCCACAAACAGATTGGGTTGGTACTAATTACTGTGTTAGGGACGAGATAAAAAGAGATCGCGAGATGATTTTCAAAAGAGAAGACTTGGAAGAAACTGAAGAATTATTACGAAAGCAAGTGTGGAAGACGACTCATAGGGGCCTGGTCGTTGGTCATTTATGGCATGATGATGTTGCACATAGTACTATTGAGAAAGTCCTGTGGGAGTAACTTAGAGAAAGACTCAACTTAATTCATTTGCTCACGAAAACTACATGAACTAAATTGGAACACAAACCAATTTTCAAATCTTAGAATAATCTGTCAGTTTGCAATGCAATTGTGGAAGCTAGAATGTTGACAGCACTTATTTTTTGGGAGTCGATTGATCGATTGGCTCTGGAAATTATAACACTCACTTATGAGGGAAATAAATCATTTCCGTTTCTCGGAAAAATGGGAGTGGACACTGCCATGATTTGCTTACTAACATGGCCCCAAACATCAATATGACCTGTTTGAGCTAAAACTGTACGCTAGACATACATACATTTGATACTCAGCATCCGCATGTTCTATTACAAGAATTATTTTTTGTAATTATTTTTTCTGCAACTGTAACTGACTTCCCTGCATTGAGATTCGACTACAAGATATGCCGAGAAACTGTTAGAAGTTTTAGTGACCGACTCGACATTTTATACGCTGTGCCTGCAAAAAATTTCAAGATATTTACTGGGAAGGTAAGTAGGAAAAACGTATATGTTTCAGCAAGAGGAGCAAAGACTTCTGCGGACATATAAACAATGTTACAAATGAGAATCTAATAGCAAGAGATTAGAGGAGCAGGTAAAAGAATTATTTTGAAAATTTGATTACTAAATTTTTACGATGGTAAGAACAGCGAATTATGGAGAAGAAATTAGAGAAGAAGACAGGGAGAGATGAATGGGATATGGTCCCCGGTCATTATGGTGCGATGTTGATATAGAGTTGGGGTTGACTTGTGAGAGTAACTTTGGGGAAGACTGACACAGCCATTGCTTATGAGAATTAGTGGAGAAATTCGAACGCAAACAAGTTTCAAAGCTTTGAAAATTCTATGAGTGTGAAATGCAATTGTTAAGGCTTGAATGTTGATAGCACTTATTGTTAGAAGCCGACGGGTAACTCCCAAAGTCTCCCTCAATAATAGTGGACCTGCCACTTGGTTTTACAAAGTGTTTCTATTCTCTTGCTAACGGCTCACTGAACATATAATTAGTAGTATGCATTGTATTAAAGTTCAATGATAAAAACCAATAAATTCAGATTGCTTCTTTTTAAAAAATATTTTTAATGGTTTTTTATTATGTGTGCAAACACAAACACGGCAACTGATTTGGTCCAAAAATCTCTCATTTCAACCCAATCCTTTTTACTATTTAGTTAGCCCTCAATTGCTACAGCTATGTATTAAAAAAATAAAAAGTGAATCTTTCTTTTTACCACAGAATAAGGTTATTCATTTTCAAAGTTTACAAAAGTTATCTAATAATGTAATGTTGGTCTAAATTATACCTTCAAATTGAGACGGCCCCTCTGGATTATATGCGAACTTAAAAAAAAGAGAGGAGTCATTCACAAAAATTTAACTAAAAATAGGGCTTTAAGGTATAAGAAGTTTTTGCTAAATTCACAATTCTACTAACTCTAATATTTAATTTGCACATGAATGATCAACATTCTCCAAAATCAATAATTTGCACTGTGGAAGTGTGGAAGAAGACTCAGAGATAAATAGGGTCTGGTCTCTGTTTTGGAAAGATATGTGAGTGTAACTTGGAGAATGACTAACATAAATGATTCATTACTCATGAAAATTACATGAATCAACTCGAACACAAGCAAAGTTTCAAAGCTTAGAATAATCAAAGGGCAAAATGCAATTGTTGAGGCTAGAATGTTGATAGAAGTTATTGTTGAAAGCGGATTGATAACTCCAACCGTTTACCTTGGAAATAATGAAATTCCTCTAGAAGCATGTAGTGGACCAGTCAATTGGTTTTACTAAGCCTTTCTTTTCTCTTGCTAATGGCTGTCTGAACATCTAATTAACATAGTACATAGAGTTTATTGAGAAAAACCAATTAATTCAGATTGCTTCATTTTAAAAAAAAATTTAATGTTTTTTTTTATGTGTGCTAAAAAAATATGGTAGCTTGATTTTGGACTTGAAGCCTCTAATTTCAACCCAACCATTTTTACATTAGAGTGAGGCCTCAGTAGCTAGAGTTATAAATTTAAAAAAAAAATAAAAAGTGGATCTTTCGTTTTTTTTCCCTCAGAAAAAGGTTATTTTTTCCGAACTTTACAAAAATTATTTAATAATAAAATGTTGTGACAGGTCTAAATCATAGCTTCAACTTGAGATGGCAAGCAAAAAGTTGAAATGTTCCCTCCTAGTTATATGCGAACTTTTAGAAAATAGGAACAATACATGGAAGTTTAACTAAAAATATGGCTTTAACACATAAGAATTTTTTTTTTTGGGTTAAAATTCACGATTCGACTAACTCTAATAATTTAATTTGCAACTCCGAAAATAATCAACATTCCCCAGAATTATTAATTTTTAAACAAGTACACCTTGAGAACATGTAGATCACAGTTAATAGTTTGAATCACTATAGATAGCCCACGAATCAGAAAAGAGCTAGGGCATGAGAAATTTCCTGCTCGACTTATGTTCTGTTCTTTTCTTGAAGAAATGAGGAGGGTAACATGATTTAGACCACAACATCAATATGGCCTGCATTGACGCATACAAGGATGCCCAGCATCCACATGATATTATTCTACTTACAAAGAGCATTTGGAATGCAAAGCCACTTCTTTCCCTTGGGGACGCCAATTATAGCTGTGCAGAAGGCTCAAATCCATTACATTCTGTATGCAGAAGGCTGCACCATTTTCCCCGAGTCTTTGCCTTTCATAGTCTTCCTTCCCTCGGGAAAAAACTTTTAATTGTTAAGAGCTTTTCAAATTCATAATGTTTGGATGGATCAGAGCGATAAGAACTCATCGACTTGCACCCGTAACTAGGGGTGGAAACGAACAGAATCAAAGCGAATACTTGAATATTTGAATTCGTATTCGGTCATTTCTCCTCTATTTGAATTTGGATTCGACTTCGAATTGAGTAATTTTTTCGATTTGAGTTCTATTAGGACCGAATATTCGATGTTGGCTTACTAATTGTGAACATTCGATCTGATCCATGCGTTGTGTTTTCTTCGAAAAAAATCACAAATATGTGTATACGATTCGGTTTTCAATTCACTATTCAATTCGATATCGATTCGAGAGAACTGAGAGGAGTTAGCTAGGATTTTTGATTCACTTTCATTATTTTATACTTTGCATAAGAGTTCTCTAAAATGTAACAATTACAAAAGAATGAAGAGGAAATCATGTAAAATATAATTATATGCATATATGTAATAATATATTTTTATAAGGGGTTAAAATGCATATATATTAATCAAATAGCTTATTGAATTATCGAATCAAATGCTAGAATGTTCAGATTTCGATACTTTTAAATTACTTTTAAATTACGAATAGTAAAAACGTATTTGTTTACAATTAAATGATCACACAGAATCAAATCTGATTGAATAACTAGACGAACACTTAACGAACTATTTTTTAATTATTCAGTTTGTTTCCACGCCTACCCGCAACTTGCAATGACTAGGACGGAAGTATAAGTATGTAAATAGGATGGAAAATGTCTCGGACAGACAGAAAGTGACAGGACCTATAAGTGATTATGATTTATTAACTCTTGGCATAAGAGACTAGAGAGGAAGACTTGGAAAGAAGACTTGGAAAAAGATGAAGTTATAATTTCACACGCAGAGTCTTCCTGTGAACTTGTAGCATCAAACCATTCAAATGTGGGGGACTATGCATAAGGGGCAAGAGCTCAGAACCTTACGTGTGTTGTGGATCAGAAGTAAAGAGACAAAGAGAGGAAGACTTGAAAAAAGATGAAGTTATAATTTCATAAGAGATAAAGAGAGGAAGTCTTGGAGAGATGATGTAACCCTCGGTTCCCAACATATGTGTGTTAATACTAGTATCCGATAATGATTTCATCATCCTGGTATCTGAATTGAGGCCATTTCAGCTCGAGATATTATTTTTCAATATTTTGAATTTTTCTAAATTTTCTGAGAAATTTAGAAATTATTGGATGTTTTGACTAAAAAGATGACTGCCCACTGTTTTTTTTATAAAAATGATAAGATTTAAATTCCAGTTTTTTCAGGTTGCAAGTAGACTAACTGAACTACTAAAAATGCGTCAGTTTTATTTAAAGAGATGAGAAAGCAAAGGATTTTGTTTATTTGATTCGTCTGGGATTTGCAATTCCATGATTCTTTTCATGGTAAATGATGTGTATATAACTGCCATCCGTTCTTTTAAGGAACTGAGATGGTCCATAAAACGAATTTTTTTTTACAAATAATTGCACCATTAGGCGGCTAATCAATGATCTTAAATCTTATAATTGCTATTTTTATTCATGCTATTTGGTTACTTGGTGGAATTGAGGTCCAATTCCTGCTGTTGGGTTGAATGAAATTGGGATTTCAACTTATTCTATTTATTTATAATGAATATATGAAAAAAATTTCTATTATTGAAATTCAGGCAACGTGTGAGTAAATTCATTACAAATCTATATTGAGAGAAATTGGAGAGAAATCCATTGAGATACTTTTTTTGACACATGAGATACAAGTTGGAAGTAGGCCTCCAACGATAAAATATGAGACATTTTTTTTTTCTATTTAGAAGAAGAGAGAGATTTAGCGTATTTATTCGACAAAAAGTAATGTTATTCTAGCACAAATTTTGTGACTTTAATTTAATGAGACGTAGGCCTCTAAATAATTCATGGGACATGGGCCTCACAAGGCAATGTAGCTTATTGAATCCAGTTTGGATATAGCTATTTTTTTAACTAGGTAACCCATTGAAAACAAAAAAACCTATAGTAAGAACATTTGTCATTGCTGAGAGTAAGAATGCGAATGTCGTGCAATAAAGAATGAAAGAACAATATTAATACTATATAAGATTTGACTAGTATACTTTCGCAATCCATCTCCACTCATTAATCAAATAAGGCAGATCCAATGGCTGAATAACCCTTTCGCTTTGTAACATTAGAGCAATACCTTGAAGTTTCATCGATGAAATTCATATTAGTACAAACCCATAACTTAGCAAATTACATGATGGAGCCTATCTTCAAATTGATATTTAAACTATATAAGGTAACCCATTAGATTGAACATTCGACCAATCAAAAAAAAATGACCAGAAGAGTTAAATGAAGTACAAAAGAAATTGGGATCCATTTACCCAAAAATGAGCGATAACAGATGAGAGATGAAATCCTAGAAATTATGTTGAGCCTAATCCAAGAATATTGAATCAATAACACCATATAAGCTCCAACATAAGTACTTCTTCATCTATCACTTGTTCCAATATAAGTTCCAATATAATATACAAAAATATAAAATGTGGTTATTGTTCCATTGGATCTTGATACTCTTCAGTAGCCAGATTGAGCCCCAATTTAGTTTAAGTTGATCTAGGATGTTAATTTTGCATCAAGGCATGTTCCACCAATCATTCAAATGTGTCTTTAGACCGTTATTTAAAACACAAGTCTAAATAACAATATTAGTCACTAAATTGAAAGGTCAACTCATTATCAAACTAATAAAATTCACAGGTGCGTGTTGGGCATTGAGCTGATAGAAATAACGGATCAAGAGAAAAGACAACATAAATAATTGTTCATATAATGTCAATTAAATTCAAATTCAAATCCAACCCAACAATTACATATAATAGACTCAGTAGTTGATGTAATAAGTTAAAAAACCTCAAGAACAATATTCACTTTGGAAAAACATAAACAATATTAAAACACAAAAAAACTTTATTCTTGCATAAGCTAGTTCTAACAATTTATGACTTGCTACGTACATTCATGGCTCACGAATGTCTTAAGGTCATAGCTGGTCAGTGTCATTGCTTTCTCCAAAATTTTAGAGGCACATTTTGAAGTACTAGAACCACTGCGAAGCCCACTCCAAATCCCAATCCAATAAATAAGGCTAGACCAATTATATATGTCGACGATGAACTATCAGACTTTGATGGTGACATTGCATCTGTTATTTTTTGACTTGCATTGCCACATTGCTTTGATAATGGGCTCCCGCACAATCCTGAATTCTCTTGAAAAGATGCATTTGAGAATGTAGAGAATTGGTTGGCTTGAGGGATTTTTCCAATGAAATTGTTGTCGGAGAGATTTAAGTAAGAAAGAAAAGTGAGAGACACCATCTCTTTTGGAATCTCTCCTGAAAGAGAGTTTGCTGAGAGATCCAATGACTCGATCTGTTTCATGTTCCCAATTGTTGGAGGGATGTCTCCTGAGAGGAAGTTGTGCGACAAGTTGAGCACATGGAGGCCTTGAAGTTCACCGATCACCTCTGGAATATCACCCTCAAAGGCATTGTTGGAGAAATCAATATATGTAAATATGGTCAATAATTTTCTTATTATTGATATCTCTCCTTTATTTGTTACTGAAACCACATCGTATCTATATTTATCTACATCATTAAAGAACCCCATACCTCTAAAATCAAATCCCACAATTTGAGAGTCTAGCTGCGAGTAATTCAACATTGCCTTCAAAGCATTGAAACACTCTGGAGAGAGACTACCATTGAAGTGGTTTGAAGAGAGATCAAAAATTTGTAGCTTTGGCAATGTATAATTAATCTCAGGGCTTTGAACGAAACTGATCGGCCCATAAAATTGTTTGCTCTTAGAATAAGGACACGGAGTGTAACCAAATCTCTCAACCAGAAGGGGAAAGAATCCACGAAATGATTGTTCCCAAGGTCTATAACCTCCAGTGATCTACAGTTGATCAACGATCGGGGTAATTGCCCTTGCAAATTGTTGCCATCAAGCATTATTCTCTCTAGTATACATCCTTTACTGATATTTTGTGGAATGATCCCTCGAAGTTGGTTTCCTCTGAGATTTAATTCAAGTAGATAATCACCTTCTAATAGGCAAGATGGTATTGAACCACTCAAGCTGTTGTTTGAAAAGTCGAGGACTCGGAGAGTCTTTGCTGTGCAAATGGATGGTGGGATTTCTCCTGTGATGATGTTGTTTGCTAGTGAAAAGAATTTGATATGATTAAGATTGAAGAAGATGTTCGAAGGTATAGTGGACGAGAAGTTGTTGTTTGAATAATCTAGTTCAACAATACCTGGGGGAAGGAGTGGAATTGGTCCTTGGAGCATATTGGATTGGAGAAAGAGAGATATACAGTTGGTTGTTGTAAGATCAATGGCCCCTTGATGTTTGAGAATGAATTGAAGGATAGGTTTAATAATATAGGCGTCCTCCATATCCACTTTGGAATACTACCGTTGATTCTATTATTTGATAGGTCTAACAAGTATAATCTATCTTGATACCTTAGAAAGGCAGGGATCTTGGAGAGATTGCAAGATGCAAAATCAATTGTGGTCAACTTTGGAAAAGTGTGAAAGTTGTTTTCACTGACGTCTTGAATCAGTTTATTGTTTGACATATGCAAGTTGGTCAGATTTCTCAGATTGTTAAACATGTCTAACTCCACATTGAAATTGTTTGATGCGATGGTAAACTTTTTAAGCACTGTCAATTTAGAAATTGACCTTGGAATCCATCCATGCAATTGGTTATTGCTCAAATCAATAGACAGTAGTGAAGTTGATGTGTTCAAAAACTCTCCTAGTTCACCAGAGAGTTGATTATAAAACAAATACAGTGTTTCCAAATGAGGGAGGCAGAACAAAGACATAGGGATAGGTCCTATAAGATTATTGTTATAAAGGTATAGATCAAAAAGTTTTGCCTGGGGTTCAAAAGAAGGGATTGGACCGCCAAGAGAATTAGATGAAAGATCTAAAGACTCAAGTTGAATTAAACTCCCAATTGAAGTGGGAATAACTCCCGTCAAACAATTCCCTGAAAGATCCATGTAAACTAGTTGGGTTAAGTTTGCAATTGAAGCGGGGATTGGTCCTGAAAAATTTGAGTCACCGAGGTACAAAATTTGCAAAGCATTGTCCGTCGGGAAATCAGGCAAAACTCCGGAAAGCCTTGGATTAAAAGATAGATCCAGATGGGTCAAATTTTTGTATGTAGAGAAGAAGTCGTTGGGCAATGATCCTGCAATTCCAAATCTACCAAGACTAAGAAGGCAGCTAGCTTTTGTTACAAAGAAATAGAAACAAATCAAGCACAATATACAATCAAACAATAGTTTTAAAATAAATAAAAATAAAATAAAAAGTTGTTCACCTGGGAGGTCACAATAACGCAAACTGAGGACTTGAAGCCGAGGCAGCGACCTGGATAATGTCTTGCTCCAGTCATGTTCAGAGGACATGCTGACACCATCGAGATGGAGCTCCCTCAGATTGCTAAGGTTTTTAACCAGCATTTGGAGATTAGGATTTCGGAGCTGTAATTCATCGTCTCCTGAGAGACCGAGGGAGATCAAGCTGGTCAAGCGAGAGATGCCAATGGGAATCTGGCCACTCAATCCCGTATAATTGAAATAGAGGTGGGTCAGTTTGGTAAGCCTCTCGAACCTGACTGAGGAATGGGGGCGCCCTCAAAGCTATACCATACAAGGTTGAGAGTTTGCAGAGAGGTGAGATTGAAGAGGCTACAACTGAGATTACCATAGAAACTGAGATCGAGCCCGATGACATGACCCGACACAGTGTCACAAGTGACGCCCTCCCAGCTGCAGCAATTGGAACCTTGTTTCCATGAGTCTATAAAACGGAAACCCTGTTTGAGGTCAAGAAGCGAAGCTTCCTGATCTGGGAGACACTTGACTGCATCAGCACCAGCGTACCTGCCAGTCCCAGCAACCAATATTGCAAATAGCAACAGAAAAAAAGAGTGGAGGCGGCGACGACAGTAGGAATTCATTGCAAGTGAGGTTTCAACCAACACTGATTATTAACTTAGTGAATTCTTTTGGCAAGGATGCACATGGGCTTTGGCTCAAGGGGAGATAACATATAAATAGGAGGAGAAATATTACCCACAACCAGATTGGATTGGTACTAATTACTGTGTTAGGGACGAGATAGAAAGAGATCGAGAGATGAGTTTCAAAGGAGAAGACATGGAAGAATCTGAAGAATTATTACGAAAGCGAAACTGTGCAAGTGTGGAAGATGTTAATCTCACATTAAAGGTGGACCAATAACCTTGGTTATTTGTTGGATTCCTAATTAATGTTAACTGATATTAAGGGTGCCCATATTAAAGTCACATTTATATAATTTATATAATCTTTTGAGATATAAGGGTACCATGATGGATGGTATTATTTCAAGGGTTTATTTGCAAATGTGCGACCCACTTTTCTCCTCCTGCAAAGAATTACAATCTCTTCTCTCATAATTTTTTGAGAACCCATCAGTAAAAGAAAAACTAAGAGTTTTGTGTAAGGAAAAAGGAGATAGAGAAAAGAGGTTATTTGCATTAGGGTTTGCAGGATCAAAAGGAAGGAATCAAGGTCTTCTTCAACCTTCATCTAATCTTCTCCAATGGCTTCAGGTATGGGGATTTAATGTATATGTATTTTAATCACGTATTCAATTCTTGAGATGATATTGATTCTTGATTCATGGCTGTTAATCCGCATAATAGTTGCTTTTATATCTTACATTTGGTATCAGAGCCGTGTTAAGAATCAATACATCTTGGATAAAGATTATGGTAAATTAGGGTTTTGATTAATGTTTCATAAAATCAAATTTTTTGATCTTTTAATTGTGGAATTAATAGAGGATTACATAACCCTAATATCATGTTCATACTCCTCTAATTATGCAATTAATAGGGATCAAATTTAGGATTAAGAAACCCTAATTTTCCCTAATTTTTGATTAAGTCATCGGAACAGGAACTGCCATTTGATAACTGTTTCGTAGACTATTAGTCGACTAATCATATGTTATAGTCGACTAATTTATTTTCCCGAAAGTTGAGAACTCTCTGTTTCTAACAGGAGTCGACTTATATTTTTGATTAGTCGACTAGTAAAGTGTATAGTCGACTAACCATTTTTGCCAAGTCGACTAATATTTTACCGAGAGTTTGCCTTCCAACAGGAGTCGACTAATAATATGTGTAGTCGACTGATAAAATTTGTAGTCGACTAATTATAGGGTATAGTCGACTAACTTTTCCTTGCCCTAGTCGACCAGACCTAAATGTGTAGTCGACTTGACTTGACTCAAGTCGACTAGTCTTTCCTTATAGTCGACTTGACTTGACCCAAGTCGACTAGTCTTTCCTTGTAATCGACTAATGGTTGTTTATAATTAATCATTAAAGTATGTTACACATTTAAGTTATTGTGTTAATATTGATTGATTTTGGTCAAGTAATAGAATTGAAGTATTATGGCATTTCTCAAATAAAAGATTAGAGAATGTTATTGCTTAGTTTTTGTATTCATAAGGCTTATTGATCTAGTAGTTGCCAAAGTGACCTATGTTAGTAAACCTTATGAATATACAACTACATAAAAGACTTGTCAATGTTAGTGACATTAAAGACAATAATACTCTCGATGGCGGTTCTAGTTAGGAGATTGGGACTGGCCCAAAGGAAAGTCTCTTTCAAATAATTATGAACCGGGGTAGGGTAGTGTAATTTATGTAACTTAGTGGTGTGGAATTGGATACCCAAAGGTAACATGACTTACTATCTAAGTGACATAAATTATATTAGACCTACGTAGGTGATAAAAGTTCTCACCTAAAGAGTGAACACTAGATATGCTTAGGTTTCGCCCAAAGGAGAAATCAAAGTGATATCAATAGTTCATCTTAATTAAATTTAAGGTTATTGTATTGATTCGTGGCCTAATGTGAGCAATGTCCTATTATGTTTCAGTGAACGTCCCTACTTCCCTTCACACTCATGCCACTAGCATTCCAGCCCTGGATGGTACAAATTTCTCTGAGTGGTTTGAGCATGTACAGTTTACACTGGGTGTCCTGGACCTAGACATGGCCCTTTTGGTAGAGAAACCTGATGAAGTGACTGCTGAAAGTACAACAGAGCAGGTTAGCCATGCCAAAGCTTGGGAAAGGTCGAATAGACTCAGTCTCATGTTCATAAAGATGACCATAGCCAATAACATCAAGACTTCCCTCCCACATACTACTAGTGCATCTGAACTTTTATCTGCTGTAAAAAACCGATTTAAGTCTGCAGATAAGTCATTAGCTGGCACCCTTATGGCTGAACTTACCACCATGAAATATGATGGTAATAGAGGAGTTCAACAACACATTCTAAATATGACTGATAAGGCTGCTAAGTTAGGATCACTGGGTATGAAAGTGGATGAATCCTTCTTGGTACAGTTCATCCTCAACTCACTTCCTCCTCAGTTTGGGCCATTCAAGATTCACTACAACACTCATAAAGATAAGTAGAATTTGAATGAGCTAACTGGTATGTGTGTACAAGAGGAAGTGAGACTGAGGCAAGAAGGGCATCACTCAGTATTGACAGTAACTCAAGGAGGTATCCATAAGAAAGGTAATATGGAAGAGGTAAGAGATTTCCATCAAAGAAAGGGCATGACCATGGGGAAAGTAGCCAAGGTCATGGAAAGGTCTTCACTGTCAAGTGCTACTTCTGTGGCAGAAAGGGACATGTGAAGAAGGACTGCAACAAGAGGAAAGCTTGGTTCGAAAAGAAAGGTATAAATCTTTCTTTTGTATGTTATGAATCAAATCTTGCTGAAGTACCTTCTAATACTTGGTGGATTGACTCTGGAGCCACAACTCACATAACTAATTCAATGCAGGATTCCTTACAACCAGGAAACCGAAGAAAAGTGAGAGATTCGTCTTTATGGGGAACCGTCTCAAAGTGGAGGTCGAATATGTTGGTACTTATCGACTACTCTTGGAGACGGGACATCAGATGGATCTTGAAGATACTTTTTATGTACCTTCGATTTCTAGGAACTTAATGTCTGTAATATCCCTAATCTAAACTACTGTAATTTTATTTTCTTCAAGTATTTATTTTTATTTACTGAGTATTTTATTTAATCAAGTTAATTTATTATTTTCTTGAGATTATTATTATTAAATATGGGAATTTAATTTGAGATAGTAAATAGTAATTTGGATTTATGTTTATCATTATTTATCATTAACATCTATTTTGCCAATTGTGATTACTAATTTATTTCTATTAGTTGTTGATACTACTAGTAGTTATCTCCATTAATATTATTGTTCTTTTATTATGATTATTACTTGTCATTATTATTATTAGTGTTAATATTATGTTGTCTATTTATTTTAATATTGGCATTTGTACTAATATTATTCATTCAGGTGTGCTCTCTTTGTTTAGCCTAATCCAACCTATTTTCATATCCCTATTTACCCAAACACCATTACCCGCATCCGAATCCATTTTCATATCCATACTCATGGAGATCCTATACCCATTCATCTATCGGATCCAACCCGTTATCTTTATACTCATTTACTTGGCGACCCAATACCCATTACACATTCAACCTAATTGGATCCTAATCCAGTATACCTGCAAACCCACTAACCCCTCCATTTATATAAACCTATACCTATTCCTAAACCTAGATTTGATAACCTAATCATCTTCTCTCATCCCAACACAGCCGCTTTCTCTCGTTTCCTTTCTGTCTCTCGCGTCCTCAACCTCCGCCCAAACCTTAACCCTAATAAATCCCTCGCCCTCGCCGTTTTTTTCCCGATCTCGAATCCAGATGAGCCCTAAGCTCCAGATCTTCAGCCGGGTGTCGGCGCGACCCGATTCGGTGTCGAAATTGGCGGAACCGGTCGCCTCCTCTTCCGCTGATTTGGATATTTTAGGGCTCTGCCGCTGATTTTCAGTTCCTGTTCAGCCCACTGATTGCTCGTCTCCTCTTCAGCTGGTTCCTAGTGAAGGTGAAGTCTTTCGCTTTTTGTGATTTGATCCTTTAATTTGGCGTTGGCTGATCGGGTGTCTGTTTGTGGAAATTTGGTTTATTTAAGATTATCTGTAGCTATCAGTTGCAGTTGCTTTTTTCCTTGCATCATTGAATTGGATTAGTATAATGGTTGATGATTTGGGAATTGACTCAATTGGGCACTTTTTTGTGGACCTGGGTTCTCGTGTGGAGATGTGGAGTTACGTTATAACCTAGTGAGGAAAATTCGTGTCTGAAATTGGGGTAATTTTGATGAGGAAACTACTGGAATGGGCAATGGGGCTGTGTTGTTTACATCATTTGAATCAATTTGGAACAAGATGAGAAATTGAAGTATCAATTTGGGAATCAATATGTTACTTTTGTTTTCATGGTTTGCTGATTTCTTTACTGAAATGTTTTCTTTTAAGGGAAATGATATGTTTGAAAAGGGGGGCAAATTTTGATGAATGAGCTAGTAATGTGCTTGAGATTTTATTTACTGAGCGAATCATTTATTTGTCTCAATCAAGTGATATCTGCTAATGGATTATTGATAGATGCAAGAGAAGTAGCTATCCAACGCCCCCACCTCATTTTGATGGCCACGGCAACAGCCTGGCCGTGCCTCCTCTTGCGTATGCATGTGTGAGTGATTTTTTGATTGGTTGGGATAGAAATATATAAGTGCATGTACTATAATTTAATTAATGTGTGTTGCGTGAGCCCCCTGCACATCCTTTTTCTCTTTACAAATTTGTGTGGATGGGAATGATATGAATGTAAGTTTATTAATTAATGTGTGTTTTATTTTCATGTGCGGCAAAATCCTACTCCGAGCCGTTTTCAGGCTCTCCGCGGGATACCGTTGATCGACGTCGGTGAGCGCAAAGACACCCCACGCCCTTCACGGCGAGTTGCTCTACCCAACGACGTCCTCCGCGGCCCCGTACGCCTCCGTCGGTGCGCCGCAAATCGGCTCGAGGTTAGCTTTATTTACATGTGATTGGCAATATTGAAAATATTTGGAAGTTCAATTATATGTGTGTTTGTGCATGTGTGCGTGAGTCTTCTTGCATGTTTGGATGCTTGCATGTATATTCAGGTAAATATGCATGGTATATATTTATGTATGAATTTATTCTTTAAGCATCTATATCCATAGTTTAGTGATTAAAGTATATGCATTTTAGTTAATAATAGGTATTTATTAAATTGGACATGTATGTATGTGCATTCTTGTTTATGTACGTGTACACGTATATGTTCGTATGCACGTGTGGGTGTTTAGCGTGTATTTATAATTATTTGTATATATTGGTTGCGTATTACAGCATTTTGGATTTGTTTGGTGAGATCCGGACCAGCGCGCAGGCAGCGAACGAGCGGCAATTCCAGGCCCTTCCGGCGAGCGCGAGATCCCCAGCTTGCAGCCAGGCCTTCCCCAGTACCCTGGCTACCGTCTTATGCAGTCCGACAGCGAAGAGCGGCACCACAGCAACCGCGACAGTGACTCGCCCAGTAACGGCCAGATTCCCCGATGTGAGTGTCTCTTCCTCCTTCTCTCTTTTTTATTAAGTGATTGCAGCTATTATTGTATATGTTATGTAGTTGTTTAGTAGAATACTTAGATTACATGTTTATGTATGGGGATCTTTAAGAATGGTAGTGGATTATCTTTGCCCTTTATGTTACATGATGAATGCATAGAAGCAGGAGATGCATATCTATGATGTTGGAATCCTTTAATTACCATATGAATGCTTAGATTTCTAGTGTAGTCATGTGTGTTGAAGAGTTTGTAAGTACTGGAGAGAGTATGAGAAGAATAAGTGATGGTGTATCTCTGATTTCTATTCTGGCAGGGGAGTTAGTGGACTTGGCCCACTTGATTAGTCGACTATACTTTCCCCCAGTCGACTTGTATATAGCCTTAGTCGACTAATATGAGTCTGTCAACTGTGTATGGTTACTTGATGGATTGTGGACTTCACCCGTGGGTTATGTATTGGTTATTGATGGATGTACATGATTCTTAGAGATGGATATTGGTGGTAATGACTTGCTCAAATAGAGCTTAGATGCACGTATATGTTGTGATACTGAGTATTGGGATATCATGTTTGATCTTAATAGAAGTGTGAACCTTTGAGGATTTGGGAATCAAATTAAATTGTTAGAGTGAGAGGACTAGTATTGATTATTGATATATATTGGAATAACGATTATTATATCAGATTGCTTGATTTGTATTGATACTTGTGGAGCATGTACTATTGGAATCATGAGTTGGTTGTGTTGACCTTGAATTGACCTGGGACTTATGCTATTTACATTGAATGATGATCAGTAATTAGACAAGATTTTATTAGTGAGTATTTGAGGACATATCAGATATGACTGAAGTAGTTGAGTAGATATTCTAGATCACATGTGTTTGAGGATATACTAGGTGTGACCTTACCTTATTAAAAGATTAGAGTTCTTGATGATTGGATTGGTACATGGACTTATTTAGAGTTGGACTGTGATTGGACTGAACTAGAGTTATAGAGGGCGGATGATATATTTTATGTAAAGGACTTCCAGACTTGTTATTCTTTCTTTGTTAACAACTTAAGTGATGATTCATTCAGATATTGAGGTGGACTTGTTATGATGTTAGAGACTGGATTACTGTAGTTGATAGAG
The DNA here is from genome assembly GCA_038442645.1 of Agave tequilana. NCBI lineage: Eukaryota > Viridiplantae > Streptophyta > Magnoliopsida > Asparagales > Asparagaceae > Agave > Agave tequilana. The sequence goes on from JAVJIF010028703.1 coordinate 17,257, forward strand.
ATCGGGTTATTATGATGGTGATCTATTCGATGTCAATGATCTTGTACTTCAGAGCTTATATGAGTTGGTAGAGATGTATAACCGGCTATTGTTATATGCAGTGCAGGCATATGAGATATTGACCGGTTCTAGATTAGACTGTCTATTGAACAGTATATGGAATAGTTATTGTAATAATCCATGTTATTGAAAGTTACTGGGAAAATATTGTCGGACCGTAACGCATTCATTGTTATATTGTCCTACCGTTACACGGTATTATTGTTCACATTGTTATTGTCACATTGATATTGTTATTGTCACTGTATCGTCCCAGTAATTGACATGACATGGATATTGATCGTTATAAATAATAATATACATTGACTGATTTAACTGAATTGAATAATAATAATGTAAATTGACAACTTACACTGGGATTGGGGAAATTGATGGAGGAGACAGCGTCTGTATTTTGGGTGGACCTAGGATACAGGTTGCGCAGCCGAGATACGGTTCCACTGCAGGGTTCCGGGGATGACTGACATCCCTTATTGTTCATTGTTGTCATTGTATTGACACATTGTTATTGTTATTGTTATTGTTATTGACTACCTAGCGGTAGGACCTGGTTCAGCGCCAGGTGATTGGGCCGTGGTTCCGGGTATGTACGGAACCCACCTAAAGCATGGACAAAGTCTCTTCTATTAATTTCAATAACTTAGGACCCTGATTGACACGTGTAGTAGGCGTAGTATGGGATGCGCCTATTACAGGTGGCAATTAGTGTTCGCTGACGTAATAAATAATAATGAACTGTTAATGTATTGTGACTGACTATATCACCTGACTGTACATTTATATCACTGTGATAGACATATACTATAACCATGACCAGACTTGGATGCCAACCTAGTGACATGTGATAGATTACACGCCTTGACATTGATTGCATATTTACAGTTGTGCCAGGTATCTTCTACCTGTACTCATGTTGTTATCATATGTGTTACTGTTCAGTTACTTATTTTGTTACTTAGTCTTTTTATCTGCAGTTATTCTTATTATTGTTTATGCACATTGTTTCTTCTGCACGAGCTATTTCCCCTTTACACACACACTCATTATGGTCGCGTTCTGACGACCCTGGATTTGCACGTCCAGATATTGGACGATTATTTTTATTGTGCAGGTATCCGACGAGACTGTTCATCTTGCGAGGGACTGGACGCTCTTTCTTCTATTTCTGGTATTTCACCTCTTTATATTCTGTCATTTCCTGATTCTGTATTTATTGCTTTCAGCTGCCATGTTCTTGCTATCATTTATCTGCTATCCTTAGAATTGTCATTATATGTATCATTGCAGTGTTCATTGATCTTTATGCTTCTGATTTATAGCTTGTTCAGGTTACAATTTAGGCTTAGCGTGTATACGTGGGGTATTTTCCTTGCGTATATGCGTCGCCATAACGTCTCCGTATTTTTAGGATCGGGGCGTTACAGAGTGGTATCAGAGCCAGGTTCGACATAAAAGAGAACCTAGTTCCTACCTGTAACCTGAGACAGTTATGTTGACACTGCAATATACGTATACTATTCACGTGATAATATTGACTCCATTTGGAAATTGATCGTCCCCCTTTGGAATTCCGTTCTTGATCTGTTGATATTCATGATTCCAACACTTCAATTAGAGTGATTTGGATGTCCATCTTGATTTCATCCTTCCTTCCTGATTCTATCTCTTGAGATGGGTTACTTCACGTTGAAGCTGGTAGTAGAGATCAGAGCGCGCAGTGGAAGCGTGGTGAAGTCTTGATGCAGTGAGAAGTGGTGTGGAAGTTTCATCTTCTTCCTAATTTGATTTTATTATTCCCCGCTTTATTGAAATTTCGAGGACGAAATTTTGTTAAGGTGGGTAGAATGTAATATCCCTAATCTAAACTACTGTAATTTTATTTTCTTCAAGTATTTATTTTTATTTACTGAGTATTTTATTTAATCAAGTTAATTTATTATTTTCTTGAGATTATTATTATTAAATATGGGAATTTAATTTGAGATAGTAAATAGTAATTTGGATTTATGTTTATCATTATTTATCATTAACATCTATTTTGCCAATTGTGATTACTAATTTATTTCTATTAGTTGTTGATACTACTAGTAGTTATCTCCATTAATATTATTGTTCTTTTATTATGATTATTACTTGTCATTATTATTATTAGTGTTAATATTATGTTGTCTATTTATTTTAATATTGGCATTTGTACTAATATTATTCATTCAGGTGTGCTCTCTTTGTTTAGCCTAATCCAACCTATTTTCATATCCCTATTTACCCAAACACCATTACCCGCATCCGAATCCATTTTCATATCCATACTCATTGGAGATCCTATACCCATTCATCTATCGGATCCAACCCGTTATCTTTATACTCATTTACTTGGCGACCCAATACCCATTACACATTCAACCTAATTGGATCCTAATCCAGTATACCTGCAAACCCACTAACCCCTCCATTTATATAAACCTATACCTATTCCTAAACCTAGATTTGATAACCTAATCATCTTCTCTCATCCCAACACAGCCGCTTTCTCTCGTTTCCTTTCTGTCTCTCGCGTCCTCAACCTCCGCCCAAACCTTAACCCTAATAAATCCCTCGCCCTCGCCGTTTTTTTTCCCGATCTCGAATCCAGATGAGCCCTAAGCTCCAGATCTTCAGCCGGGTGTCGGCGCGACCCGATTCGGTGTCGAAATTGGCGGAACGGTCGCCTCCTCTTCCGCTGATTTGGATATTTTAGGGCTCTGCCGCTGATTTTCAGTTCCTGTTCAGCCCACTGATTGCTCGTCTCCTCTTCAGCTGGTTCCTAGTGAAGGTGAAGTCTTTCGCTTTTTGTGATTTGATCCTTTAATTTGGCGTTGGCTGATCGGGTGTCTGTTTGTGGAAATTTGGTTTATTTAAGATTATCTGTAGCTATCAGTTGCAGTTGCTTTTTTCCTTGCATCATTGAATTGGATTAGTATAATGGTTGATGATTTGGGAATTGACTCAATTGGGCACTTTTTTGTGGACCTGGGGTTCTCGTGTGGAGATGTGGAGTTACGTTATAACCTAGTGAGGAAAATTCGTGTCTGAAATTGGGGTAATTTTGATGAGGAAACTACTGGAATGGGCAATGGGGCTGTGTTGTTTACATCATTTGAATCAATTTGGAACAAGATGAGAAATTGAAGTATCAATTTGGGAATCAATATGTTACTTTTGTTTTCATGGTTTGCTGATTTCTTTACTGAAATGTTTTCTTTTAAGGGAAATGATATGTTTGAAAAGGGGGCAAATTTTGATGAATGAGCTAGTAATGTGCTTGAGATTTTATTTACTGAGCGAATCATTTATTTGTCTCAATCAAGTGATATCTGCTAATGGATTATTGATAGATGCAAGAGAAGTAGCTATCCAACGCCCCACCTCATTTTGATGGCCACGGCAACAGCCTGGCCGTGCCTCCTCTTGCGTATGCATGTGTGAGTGATTTTTTGATTGGTTGGGATAGAAATATATAAGTGCATGTACTATAATTTAATTAATGTGTGTTGCGTGAGCCCCCTGCACATCCTTTTTCTCTTTACAAATTTGTGTGGATGGGAATGATATGAATGTAAGTTTATTAATTAATGTGTGTTTTATTTTCATGTGCGGCAAAATCCTACTCCGAGCCGTTTTCAGGCTCTCCGCGGGATACCGTTGATCGACGTCGGTGAGCGCAAAGACACCCCACGCCCTTCACGGCGAGTTGCTCTACCCAACGACGTCCTCCGCGGCCCCGTACGCCTCCGTCGGTGCGCCGCAAATCGGCTCGAGGTTAGCTTTATTTACATGTGATTGGCAATATTGAAAATATTTGGAAGTTCAATTATATGTGTGTTGTGCATGTGTGCGTGAGTCTTCTTGCATGTTTGGATGCTTGCATGTATATTCAGGTAAATATGCATGGTATATATTTATGTATGAATTTATTCTTTAAGCATCTATATCCATAGTTTAGTGATTAAAGTATATGCATTTTAGTTAATAATAGGTATTTATTAAATTGGACATGTATGTATGTGCATTCTTGTTTATGTACGTGTACACGTATATGTTCGTATGCACGTGTGGGTGTTTAGCGTGTATTTATAATTATTTGTATATATTGGTTGCGTATTACAGCATTTTGGATTTGTTTGGTGAGATCCGGACCAGCGCGCAGGCAGCGAGCGAGCGGCAATTCCAGGCCCTTCCGGCGAGCGCGAGATCCCCAGCTTGCAGCCAGGCCTTCCCCAGTACCCTGGCTACCGTCTTATGCAGTCCGACAGCGAAGAGCGGCACCACAGCAACCGCGACAGTGACTCGCCCAGTAACGGCCAGATTCCCCGATGTGAGTGTCTCTTCCTCCTTCTCTCTTTTATTAAGTGATTGCAGCTATTATTGTATATGTTATGTAGTTGTTTAGTAGAATACTTAGATTACATGTTTATGTATGGGGATCTTTAAGAATGGTAGTGGATTATCTTTGCCCTTTATGTTACATGATGAATGCATAGAAGCAGGAGATGCATATCTATGATGTTGGAATCCTTTAATTACCATATGAATGCTTAGATTTCTAGTGTAGTCATGTGTGTTGAAGAGTTTGTAAGTACTGGAGAGAGTATGAGAAGAATAAGTGATGGTGTATCTCTGATTTCTATTCTGGCAGGGGAGTTAGTGGACTTGGCCCACTTGATTAGTCGACTATACTTTCCCCCAGTCGACTTGTATATAGCCTTAGTCGACTAATATGAGTCTGTCAACTGTGTATGGTTACTTGATGGATTGTGGACTTCACCCGTGGGTTATGTATTGGTTATTGATGGATGTACATGATTCTTAGAGATGGATATTGGTGGTAATGACTTGCTCAAATAGAGCTTAGATGCACGTATATGTTGTGATACTGAGTATTGGGATATCATGTTTGATCTTAATAGAAGTGTGAACCTTTGAGGATTTGGGAATCAAATTAAATTGTTAGAGTGAGAGGACTAGTATTGATTATTGATATATATTGGAATAACGATTATTATATCAGATTGCTTGATTTGTATTGATACTTGTGGAGCATGTACTATTGGAATCATGAGTTGGTTGTGTTGACCTTGAATTGACCTGGGACTTATGCTATTTACATTGAATGATGATCAGTAATTAGACAAGATTTTATTAGTGAGTATTTGAGGACATATCAGATATGACTGAAGTAGTTGAGTAGATATTCTAGATCACATGTGTTTGAGGATATACTAGGTGTGACCTTACCTTATTAAAAGATTAGAGTTCTTGATGATGGATTGGTACATGGACTTATTTAGAGTTGGACTGTGATTGGACTGAACTAGAGTTATAGAGGGCGGATGATATATTTTATGTAAAGGACTTCCAGACTTGTTATTCTTTCTTTGTTAACAACTTAAGTGATGATTCATTCAGATATTGAGGTGGACTTGTTATGATGTTAGAGACTGGATTACTGTAGTTGATAGAGATCGGGTTATTATGATGGTGATCTATTCGATGTCAATGATCTTGTACTTCAGAGCTTATATGAGTTGGTAGAGATGTATAACCGGCTATTGTTATATGCAGTGCAGGCATATGAGATATTGACCGGTTCTAGATTAGACTGTCTATTGAACAGTATATGGAATAGTTATTGTAATAATCCATGTTATTGAAAGTTACTGGGAAAATATTGTCGGACCGTAACGCATTCATTGTTATATTGTCCTACCGTTACACGGTATTATTGTTCACATTGTTATTGTCACATTGATATTGTTATTGTCACTGTATCGTCCCAGTAATTGACATGACATGGATATTGATCGTTATAAATAATAATATACATTGACTGATTTAACTGAATTGAATAATAATAATGTAAATTGACAACTTACACTGGGATTGGGGAAATTGATGGAGGAGACAGCGTCTGTATTTTGGGTGGACCTAGGATACAGGTGCGCAGCCGAGATACGGTTCCACTGCAGGGTTCCGGGGGATGACTGACATCCCGTATTGTTCATTGTTGTCATTGTATTGACACATTGTTATTGTTATTGTTATTGTTATTGACTACCTAGCGGTAGGACCTGGTTCAGCGCCAGGTGATTGGGCCGTGGTTCCGGGTATGTACGGAACCCACCTAAAGCATGGACAAAGTCTCTTCTATTAATTTCAATAACTTAGGACCCTGATTGACACGTGTAGTAGGCGTAGTATGGGATGCGCCTATTACAGGTGGCAATTAGTGTTCGCTGACGTAATAAATAATAATGAACTGTTAATGTATTGTGACTGACTATATCACCTGACTGTACATTTATATCACTGTGATAGACATATAACTATAACCATGACCAGACTTGGATGCCAACCTAGTGACATGTGATAGATTACACGCCTTGACATTGATTGCATATTTACAGTTGTGCCAGGTATCTTCTACCTGTACTCATGTTGTTATCATATGTGTTACTGTTCAGTTACTTATTTTGTTACTTAGTCTTTTTATCTGCAGTTATTCTTATTATTGTTTATGCACATTGTTTCTTCTGCACGAGCTATTTCCCCTTTACACACACACTCATTATGGTCGCGTTCTGACGACCCTGGATTTGCACGTCCAGATATTGGACGATTATTTTTATTGTGCAGGTATCCGACGAGACTGTTCATCTTGCGAGGGACTGGACGCTCTTTCTTCTATTTCTGGTATTTCACCTCTTTATATTCTGTCATTTCCTGATTCTGTATTTATTGCTTTCAGCTGCCATGTTCTTGCTATCATTTATCTGCTATCCTTAGAATTGTCATTATATGTATCATTGCAGTGTTCATTGATCTTTATGCTTCTGATTTATAGCTTGTTCAGGTTACAATTTAGGCTTAGCGTGTATAGTGGGGTATTTTCCTTGCGTATATGCGTCGCCATAACGTCTCCGTATCTTTAGGATCGGGGCGTTACAATGTCAATATCCAAATTAGATGTTTTTGGATATTCTGTTTTATTCAGTTGTGGAAAACTCAGTTTAATGTATAATTCAATGTCGGTTGGACACGGAATTTTATGTGATGGTTTATATAAAATTTCATTGAATGATGAGTTTGCACAATCTCTTTTATCTCTGCATTCGAATGTTGGTATTAAACGTGGCTTAATTAATGAAAATTCCTCTATCTTGTGGCATAGGAGACTGGGGCATATCTCCAGGGATAGAATAATAAGATTAGTGAAGAATGGGATTTTGGATAACCTAGACTTCACTGATTTTGATGTGTGTGTGGATTGCATAAAAGGAAAGCAAACCAACACACTAAGAAAGGTGCCACAAGAAGTAAAGAACTCCTTGAAATAATTCATACAGATATTTGCGGACCACTCTCAATTCCATGTTTTACGGAGAGATATTTCATTACCTTTATAGATGATCTGTCACGTTATGATTATGTGTATCTAATTAATGAAAAGTCTCAGGCTGTTGACATCCTTGAGGTGTTCATTACAGAAGTCGAGAGACAATTAGATAGAAAGGTTAAAATCATAAGATCAGATCGAGGTGGTGAATTTTATGGTAGATATGATGAGTCAGGACAACATCCTGGCCCATTTGCCAAATTTCTAGAAAAGCGTGGTATTTGTGCTCAATACACAATGCCAGGTACGCCTCAGCAGAATGGTGTTGCTGAAAGGCGAAACCGAACACTTATGGATATGGTTAGGAGCATGATGAGCTTCTCTAATGTACCCATTTCATTGTGGAATGAAGCCTTAAAGACTGCTATGTATATCTTAAACAGGGTTCCTAGTAAGGCAGTCCCAACAACTCCTTTCGAGTTGTGGACTGGTAGGAAACCTAGTTTAAGACATTTACATGTTTGGGGTTGTCCAGCAGAGGCTAGAATATATAATCCACAAGAAAAGAAATTAGACTTAAAACGATATCTGGGTATTTCATTGGTTATCCAGATAAGTCTAAGGGATACAAATTTTATTACCCTAACCATAGTACAAGAATAGTTGAAACTGGTAATGCCAGATTCATGGAGAATGGTGAATTTAGTGGGAGTGATGAACCAAGAAAGGTAGATCTTGAAGTAGTAAGGGTAAATATCCCAATTACCTTTCCTTCAAGAGAAATTGTTGTCCCTCAGCTTGATCATCAAGTTGAGATACCAGACAACATATTGATATTGGTTCACCACTCCATGAGGATATCGCCATTGAAAATATTGTAGAACCACCACAACCGGCAGCTTTGAGAAGATCTCAAGGGAAAGAAGATCTGCCATTTCAGATGATTATGTGGTGTATCTACAGGAATCTGATTATGATATTGGGATAAATAAAGATCCAGTTTCATTTTCACAAGCCATAGAATGCAATGATTCTAGTAAATGGATTGATGCTATGAATGATGAGTTGAAATCTATGGACCAAACCAAGTCTGGGATCTCGTTGAATTGCCTGATAACTGTAAGAAAGTCGGGTGTAAATGGGTCTTTAAGACCAAGCGCGACTCTAAAGGCAATATCGAACGATATAAGGCCAGACTTGTGGCTAAAGGTTTCACTCAGAAGGAAGGCATTGATTATAGAGAAACCTTCTCTCCAGTATCAAAGAAGGACTCTCTTAGAATCATTATGGCACTTGTAGCTCATTATGATTTGGAGTTACATCAAATGGATGTGAAAACTGCTTTTCTGAATGGAGATTTGGATGAGGTAATTTACATGGAGCAACCTGAAGGGTTCGCAAATGAAGGTAAAGAACACTTGGCTTGCAAATTAAAGAAATCCATATACGGACTTAAACAAGCTTCCAGGCAATAGTATATAAAGTTTAATGATACCATTACATCTTTTGGATTTACAGAAAACACTGTTGATCAGTGTATATATCTAAAGATCAGTGGGAGCAAGTTTATATTTTTGGTTCTGTATGTGGATGATATCTTGTTAGCCAGTAGTGATATTGGTCTGCTGTATGAAACTAAAAGCTATCTTACCAAGAACTTTCAGATGGTTGATATGGGTGAGGCAGCTTATGTCATTGGCATAGAGATCTTCAGGGATAGATCTCGAGGATTGCTAGGACTGTCTCAGAAAGGTTATATCAACCGAGTCTTGGAAAGATTTCATATGGAAATGTGTTCAGTCAGTCCTGCACCCATTCAGAAGGGTGACAAATTAAGTGGGAGCCAGTGTCCCAGCAATTACTTAGAAAAGGGTCAAATGCAGAAAGTTTCGTATGCATCAGCTGTTGGGAGCTTGATGTATGCAAGCACTTGTACCAGGCCAGATATCAGTTTTGCAGTTGGGATGTTGGGAAGATACCAAAGCAATCCAGGAATAGAGCACTGGAAGTTGGCTAAGAAGGTTATGCGGTATCTTCAAGGGACGAAGGACCATATGCTCACATACAGGAGATCAGATCAGTTGGAGGTGATCGGCTATTCGGACTCAGATTTTGGTGGTTGCCCAGATAGCAGGAAGTCTACCTCAGGATTTATTTTCTTACTAGCAGGTGGGGCAATCTCGTGGAAGAGTGTAAAGCAGTCTATCATTGCTTCATCCACGATGGAGGCTGAGTTCATAACTTGTTTTGAGGCCACAAATCATGCATTATGGTTAAGGAATTTTATCTCAGCACTTGGTGTAGTTGACTCTATTGCCAGGCCGCTGAAGATATATTGTGACAATACAGCAGCCGTTTTCTTCTCTAAGAATGGTAAGTACTCTAATGGTTCAAGACACATAGAACTGAAGTACTTGGTGGTTAGAGAAAGAGTTGAGAAACAGAAAGTGTCAATTGAAAGTATAAGTACCACTTTAATGGTTGCTGATCCAATGACAAAAGGATTGCCTCCAAAGACATTTAAGGAACATGTTGTTAGAATGGGTCTTTTGGACAATCTGTAAATGTATATTTTGGTACTTATGTAATTGACATTATTGCGCAATAAAAGGTTGTTTCTGTGTGTTCCTGTTATCCAATTATGTGTGCACATATTTTGTATGGATGTATGTTAACAGGAAATGTCTTTACAAGACAATTACAGGGGTCATTATGGTTATGGACTCAATTAGTAAGGGTTATCAATGTTGTGGTACATAGAAGGGAGTATGACGTGGATGTTGTATAACCGCTATGACTCGCATTGGTGGTCCAAGCTAATTGCAGTATTACAGTATTTCATATTTGGGCTTATCAGTTTTTTTTTTTTTTTTTTTAAATTCGTGATCACGTGTCAAGGTTTTTCGGTATGGAATCCAATAGAGTCAAAAATGATTTACAAATGAGTCTTTTCTTTTATTTGTTTTCTAAAGTTTTAACCTAATCGGTTAATGGTCCAAGTGGGAGAATGTTAATCTCACATTAAAGGTGGACCAATAACCTTAGTTATTTGTTGGATTCCTAATTAAGGTTAACTGATATTAAGGGTGCCCATATTAAAGTCACATTTTATAGTTTATATAATCTTTTGAGATATAAGGGTACCATGATGGATGGTATTATTTCAAGGGTTTATTTGCAAATGTGCGACCCACTTTTCTCCTCCTGCAAAGAGTTACAATCTCTTCTCTCATAATTTTTTGAGAACCCATCAGTAAAAGAAAAACTAAGAGTTTTGTGTAAGGAAAAAGGAGATAGAGAAAAGAGGTTATTTGCATTAGGGTTTGCAGGATCAAAAGGAAGGATCAAGGTCTTCTTCAACCTTCATCTAATCTTCTCCAATGGCTTCAGGTATGGGGATTTAATGTATATGTATTTTAATCACGTATTCAATTCTTGAGATGATATTGATTCTTGATTCATGGCTGTTAATCCGCATAATAGTTGCTTTTATATCTTACAGAAGACGGCTCATAGGGCCTGGTCCTTGCTCATTTATGGCATGATGTTGCACATAGTACTATTGAGGAAGTCCTGTGGGAGTAACTTGGAGAAGACTCACATAATTATTGCTCACGAAACTACATGAACTAAATTGAAACACAAACCAAGTTTCAAATCTTAGAATAATCTATCAGTTTGCAATGCAATTGTTGAAGCTAAAATGTTGACAGCACTTATTTTTTGGGAGTCGATTGATCGATTGGCTCTGAAATTATAACACTCACTTATGAGGGGAAAAAAATCAATTTTGTTTCCCGGAAAAAAGGGAGTGGACACTGCCATGATTTGCTTACTAACATGGCTCCAAACATCAATATGACCTGTTTGAGCTAAAACTGTACGCTGGACATACATACATTTGATGCTCAGCATCCGCATGTTCTATTCATAGTTCAGGTCAACGCTTTTATTTTTTGTAATTACTGTTTGTTTGCAACTGTAACTGACTTTCCCTGTATTGAGATTCGACTACAAGATATGCCGAGAAACTGTTAGAAGTTTTAGTGACCGACTCGACATTTTATATGCTGTGCCTGCAAAATATTTCCAAGATATTTTCTGGGAAGGCAAGTAGGAAAGGAGCAAAGACTTCTGCGGACATATAAACAATGTTACAAATAAGAATCTTATAGAAAGAGATTAGAGGAGCAGGTAAAAGAATTATTTTGAAAATATGATTACTAAATTTTTAGGATGGTAAGAACAGCGAATTATGGAGAAGAAATTAGAGAAGAAGAGAGGGAGAGATGAATGGGATCTGGTCGCCGGTCAATATGGTGTGATGTTGATATAGAGTTGGGGTTGACTTGTGAGAGTAATTTGGGGGAAGACTGACACAGCCATTGCTTATGAGAATTAGGTGGAGAAATTCGAACGCAAACAAGTTTCAAAGCTTTGAAAATTCTATGAGTGTGAAATGCAATTGTTGAGGCTTGAATGTTGACAGCACTTATTGTTAGAAGCCGACGGGTAGCTCCCAAAGTCTCCCTCAATAATAGTGGACCTGCCACTTGGTTTTACTAAGGGCCGTTTGTTTCGCGTAAAACTCCATAATTCGTAAATGACTTACTACACAGTTACAACTACGGCGTTTGTTGGACCATAATTCATAAAAGAATTACGTAACTCAACTAACAATCACTTGCAACCCAGTTACCACTCACTTACAGCCCAGTTACAGTTAATTTTGTGGTCATACAAATTTGTATTATTTTTTTATATTAATATTAAAAAATTTTAATATTTAACTTTTTTAATATTTATTTGCAGTATTAAAACTTTTAAAATCACCAAGTGGTCAATTTTTTCACTTACGACTTATACATTACGACAACCAAACACCGTAAAGTACAATACACTTTCCCACTTTACAATTTTATATTACCAACCAAACACCGTAAAATTTACATGCATGTAACTCATTTACAATTGTAAACTTTACCAATTATAACTACGAATTACGGCCAGTTACGACAACAAACAGACCCTAAGTGTTTCTATTCTCTTGCTAACGGCTCACTAAACATATAATTAGTATGTATTGTATATAAAGTTCAATGAACAAAACCAATAGATTCAGATTGCTTCATTTTAAAAAATATTTTTAATGGTTTTTTTATTATGTGTGCAACCACAAACACGGCAACATGATTTTGGACCATAAATCTCTCATTTCAACCCAATCCTTTTTTCTATTTAGTTAGGCCTCAATTGCTACAGTTATGTATTAAAAAAATAAAAAGTGAATCTTTCTTTTTTACCACAGAATAAGGTTATTCATTTTCAAAGTTTACAAAAGTTATCTAATAATGTAATGTTGGTCTAAATTATAGCTTCAAATTGAGACGGCCCCTCCGGATTATATGCGAACTTAAAAAAAAGAGAGGAGTCATACACAAAAATTTAACTAAAAATTAGAGCTTTAAGTATAAGAAGTTTTTGCCAAAATTCACAATTCTACTAACTCTAATATTTAATTTGCACATGAATTATCAATATTCTCCAAAATCAATAATTTGAACTGTGAAAGTGTGGAAGAAGACTCAGAGATAAATGGGGTATGGTCTCTGTTTTTGAAAGATATGTGAGTGTAACTTGAAGAATGACTAACATAAATGATTCAATGCTCATGAAAATTACATGAATCAACTCGAACACAAGCAAAGTTTCAAAGCTTAGAATAATCAAAGGGCAAAATGCAATTGTTAAGGCTAGAATGTTGACAGAAGTTATTGTTGACAGCGGATGGATAACTCCAACCGTTTACCTTGGAAATAATGAAATTCCTTTAGAAGCATGTAGTGGACCAGTCACTTGGTTTTACTAAGCCTTTCTTTTCTCTTGCTAATGGCTATCTGAACATTAAATTAACATAGTACATAGAGTTTATTGAGAAAAACCAATTAATTCAGATTGCTTCATTTTAAAAAATATTTTAATGTTTTTTTTTATGTGTGCTAAAAAAATATGGTAGCTTGATTTTGGACTTGAAGCCTCTAATTTCAACCCAACCATTTTTACATTAGAATTAGGCCTCAGTAGCTAGAGTTATAAATTAAAAAAAAAAAAAATGAAAAGTGGATCTTTTGTTTTTTTACCCTCAGAAAAAGGTTATTTTTTCAAATTTTACAAAAATTATTTAATAATAAATGTTGTGACGGTCTCGATATAGTTGGTCTAAATCATAGCTTCAACTTGAGATGACAAGCAAAAGTTGAAATGTTCCCTCCTAGTTATATGCGAACTTTTAGAAAATAGGAACAATACATGGAAGTTTAACTAAAAATATGGCTTTAAACACAAAAGATTTTTTTTGTTAAAATTTACGATTCGACTAACTCTAATAATTTAATTTGCAACTCCGAAAATAATCAACATTCCCCAGAATTATTAATTTTAAATAAGTACACCTCGAGAACATGTAGATCACAGTTAATAGTTTGGATCACTATAGATAGCTCACTTATCAGAAAAGAGCTAGGGCATGTGAGAAATTTCCTGCTCGACTTATGTTCTGCTCTTTTCTTGAAGAAATGAGGAGGGTAACATGATTTAGACCACAACATCATATGGCCTGCATTGACGCATACAAGGATGCCCAGCATCCACATGATATTATTCACTCACAAAGAGCATTTGGAATGCAAAGCCATTTCTTTCCCCTTAGGGACGCCAATTATAGCTATGCAGAAGGCTCAAATCCATTACATTCTCTATGCAGAAAGGCTGCACCATTTTCCCGAGTCTTTGCCTTTCATAGTCTTCCTTCCCTCGGAAAAAAACTTTTAATTGTTAAGAGCTTTTCAAATTCATAATGCTTGGATGGATCAGAGCGATAAGAACTCAACGACTTGCACCCATAACTAGGGTGGAACCGAACTGAATCGAAGCGAATACTTGGATATTTGAATTTGTATTTGGTCATTTCTCCTCTATTTGAATTCGGATTCGACTTCGAATTGAATAATTTTTTCGATTTGAGTTCTATTAGGACCGAATATTTGATGTTGGCTTACTAGTCGTGAACATTCGATCTGATCCATGCGTTGTGTTTTCTCTGAAAAAAATCACAAATATGTGTATACCATTTGGTTTTCGATTCACTATTCAATTCGATATCGATTCGAGAGAACTGAGAGGAGTTAGCTAGGATTTTTGTTTCACTTTCATTATTTTATATTTTGCATAAGAGTTCTCTAAAATGTAACAATTACAAAAGAATGAAGAGGAAATCATGTAAAATATAATTATATACATATATGAAATAATATATTTTTATAAGGGGTTAAAATGCATATATATTAATCAAATAGCTTATTGAATTATCGAATCAAATGCTAGAATGTTCAGATTTCGATACTTTTAAATTACTTTTAAATTACGAATAGTAAAAAGTATTTGTTTAAATTTAAATGATCACACAGAATCAAATCTGATTGAATAACTAGACGAACACTTAACGAACTGTTTTTTAATTATTCAGTTTGTTTCCACGCCTACCCGCAACTTTCAATGACCATGACAGAAGTATAAGTATGTAAATAGGATGGAAAATGTCTCGGACAGACAGAAAGTGACAGGACCTATAAGTGATTATGATTTATTAACTCTTGGCATAAGAGACGAGAGAGGAAGACTTGGAAAGAAGACTTGGAAAAAGATGAAGTTATAATTTTCACACGCAGAGTCTTCCTGTGAACTCGTAGCATCAAACCATTCAAATGTGGGGGACTATGCATAAGGGGCAAGAGCTCAGAACCTTACGTGTGTTGTGGATCAGAAGCAAAGAGACAAAGAGAGGAAAACTTGAAAAAAGATGAAGTTATAATTTCATAAGAGACAAAGAGAGGAAGTCTTGGAGAGATGATGTAACCCTCGGTTCCCAACATATGTGTGTTAATACTAGTATTCGATACTGATTTCATCATCCTAGTATCTGAATTGAGGCCATTTCAGCTCGAGATATTATTTTTCAATATTTTGAATTTTTTTAAATTTTCTGATAAATTTAGAAATTATTGGAGAAGAATCTCAATTCGGGGTCGATCAGTGTCATAGGCTGACTCTGCAATTTTTAATTAACAATTGGGAATGAATTTTGGAGATTCGACTTCACAACAGTGTTCAGGATGACATCTTCTATTGTTGAGAATTTTTGAGCCTTTTTCTAAATTAATAGGAGTTTAATCCAATAAAATAATGAGTAAATATTTGTTTAAGAAGAAAAAAAGGAAATTAAAATAAAAATAAAATAAAAATATAAACAGAAAAATGGTCCTTTTTGAGTTAGCATTGATTCGAAACTCTGACCCATCTTCCGCCTGGTCTGTTCTCAACCACATGGCCACTGCGGCGTGATGTGCTTATTTAACTGTTTTTAAATTTATCCTTTTATTGTTGTGAAATTAAAAACCAAACCAGTTTAATTTGATGTAATGTTCTCAGATTCGAACCAATCCCCCTCTTTCCCCCACATCCCCGCCCTACACCAATTGGCCACACTGGCGAGGTAATCTTGAAGCACACATTTTTATTTAAGCATTTGATATATCACCCTTTTCCTCTCTCATTTTCACCACGTTTCACTTTCTCCCCCACGCTGCACCCATTTCTTCCGATTCGGTTCATGTGTGAGCCACACACACATACAATAAGAAGGCCAATCACACATTGACACGCGAATTGGACCTCTTATAATCTCTTATAATATGTGTGTGAGGCCCAGACATAACATATTATGAGAGGATCAATACACGCGTCAATGCGTGATTGGTCCTCTTATTGTATGTGTGTGACTCACAGACATGAAACGAACCCAATTTCTTCCCCAACGTCTCCACCGTTTCCCACTCTCTCGCTCACGTCCTCTCTCTCCCCTTCTATCTCTGTCTCTCTCTAATATTATTCTCTCACTCACTCACTCTCTCTATCTCTCTCTCTCTTCCCCCATAACGCACAACCCAGAGCCAACCTACTGCTAGGGTTACTGAGAGAAATAAATGTACATCAGCCGCCAGCTGAGAGACTCTCTCAGCTGTCACTTCAATATGATCGCAAACTTACTGCAACATGGTCGTAGTCCTAAAAAATCATATATTTTCAGTGTATTTAAGACTGCAACCATGGTAGCAGTTCTTAGAAAAAGACTGCAACCTTGGGCGCTGTCCTGTGAAAAAGCGAGAAGGAGGAGGAGAGAGAGATTCAGGAGGAAGGGGGCGAGAGGAGGGGGAGAGAGTTTCAGGGAGGAGAAAGAAGAGGCTTTTTTTCTTTCTCTTTCTTTAATTAAAAAAAAGTGAAGGCATAACGAGTAGTTTGCTTATATTCCATCTAAAAACTAACAGTAAGGTGAGTTTTACTAATCAAAAGTTTTGAGTGGTTTATAGACAATATCAATGATTTAGAGGGTAAATTCCTAAATATAGAAGATTTGGGGGGTGGTGGGTGTGTTTGTATGTGTGTAACCCTTTTTCATATACTGTGTCCTATCATTTTGCATGAGATGCATTGAACAGATGTGATAATTGTTAACTTTAAGGTAATGGCCCTTAACAGAGCACAATGGAGAAAAAGGATTATCCAAACTCAAATGTCTGGAACAAGGTCTTTGTTTTAAGTCTTTTTATTGTTATTTTAGTAAATATCCCAACTCATGTCATATTTGTAGGAAGAGAGAGGAAGTCGACGAGGTTCAGCAACAGCAGCAGCAGGGAAGCAGTAGCAGCAGCAGTGGCACGGTCGACCGAGCCGGTCGACCGTTGGGAGCAGCAGCAGTAGCACGGTCGACCGGCCCGGTCGACCGTTGTGCACAACGTGCACAAGGTTGTAGCGGTCGACCGCCCGGTCGACCGACTAAAAGTGCCTAACTCTCGTTAGGCACGGTCAACCGGTGCCTATGGTCGGTCGACCGACCGGTCGACCGACAGTCGGGTCGGGCTGTTTCGGGAAAGTTGCTGAATTGAAAATCTGCTCAAGTTGGGAATTTTTTCTTAGGGTTTTCCTGGGGTATATGAGAGAGGCAGAGCTCTCTTCAGTTAAGGCTTGTAATGCTGTAATACTTGTATTGATTCATAAATCAATAGAAAATCTCTCTTCCTTGCCCTGAGGACGTAGGCGAAATTGGCCGAACCTCGTTAAATCTGGTTTTGTGTTCTTCTCATTGATTGTTTGTTATTTGCTGTTGGTGGTACTGTTATTTTGCATCTGAGATCTAGGGTTTCCTCTACGTGGTTGTTGTTCGGCGCACAACAAGTGGTATCAGAGTATCTCAGGTTCGTCGTGGGATTATCTGGAGATTCAAAGGGCATCGGTTGCTGATTTGGTGGAGATCGTGTGTCGATCTCAGATCAGCGTTGTGTGTGTTCGTGGGATCGTGTGTCGATCTCAGAACAATGCGTGAAGTGCTCAAGGAATCATTAGAGGAGTAGATCTGGTCAGAAACTCATCTAGGGTTTCGTGAGAAGGTAAAGATCTGATCTTTATCAAAGTTGTTTATCTATCTCCGTTTGGTTTTTTTTTCCACATTACATAGAGGATCCAGTTAGAGAGATGGCAGAAGAAAGTACATCAGTGAGGACCATGAATCCTCATCCGAGGATTGACGTGGTGAAGTTTAATGGCACTAACAATTTTGGCATGTGGAGGTACGAGGTGATGGATGCCCTGAATGCATCTAACCTCGAGGATACTCTACGTCTGGAGAAGAAGCGAAGCACAACCACTGAAGAAGAGGGGGAGAAGATGAACCGATCTGCGTGTGGCTTGATCAGGTCGTGTCTAACACAAGACATCAAATATCTTGTGTTACACGAGACATCTGCGAGCCAGTTGTGGGAGATCTTTGAAAGAAAATATCTGACCAAGAGTATTGAATCAGGATTACAACTGAAAAGCAAGCTGTACGGGTTTCAGATGAAGAAGGGATGCTCCGTGAATGAACATTTGAATCGTTACACGAAGCTTCTTATGGATTTGGTTTAATGTGGATGTCAAGATAGATGAAGAAGATAAAGCAGTAATCCTCTTGAACTCTCTTCCTGCAGAAGAGTATGAGACGTTTACCTTAACCTTCATAAATGGGAGACAGTCCCTTGACTATCATGAAGTGTCGTCTGCTTTGGCTAATTATGAGACGAGGAGAAAGGAAAGACAGCCTTCTCAGGTGAGCTCATCGGCAGAGGCGCTAGCAGTAAGAGGCAGGGGTTCATATAGGAAGGGCAAAGATGATAGAGGGAGATCGAAGTTCAGGCCAGGTTATCGAGATCTGAAGAAAAACCAGTGTGCCTTCTGCAGAGAATTAGGGCACTGAAAAGTTGACTGTCTAAAGGCTAAAGGGAAGAAGAAGGAGTTTAAGACTAAGGCAAATCTTGCAAAGGTGGTCACTACTCAGAGCAGTACTTCACAGGCAGGTGGATCAGACTCGGACTCGTCGGTTTTCTCATTCTCTGTCACTATTCCCATCGTTGGCTACTCAGGAGATAATGAGTGGATTTTTGATACTGGTGCTACATACCATGTGTGCCCTAATCGGGATTGGTTTTCTAGCTTTGAGAAGGTAGAGGGATGTTCAGTCATTATGGGCGATGATCATTCATGTATCATGGAGGGTGTAGGAACAATCCAAATCAAGATGTTTGATGGGATGGTAAGGGAACTGAAGGAAGTGAGGTATGTACCTCAACTGAAGAGAAACCTAATCTCTGTTGGAGCTTTGGAGGACTTGGACCTTGTGGTGTCAATTAAGGAAGGAGTCCTTAAGGTGACCAAAAGCTCGATGGTGGTATTGAAGGCCGTTCGCAGGAACAATCTTTACTACTTGAATGATAGTACTGTTACAGGACAAGTGGCGGCTTCTACTAATTCAGATGAAGACTCAACCAGGCTGTGGCATATGAGGCTGGGACACGCAGGAGAAAAGTCTTTGCAAACTCTTGCAAGATAAGGAGTACTGAAAAGTGCCGGAACCTGCAAGTTGAAATTTTGTAAACACTGTATCATCGGAAAGAAGATCAAAGTGAAGTTCGGCACAGCAACACACTGCACCAAGGGGATTCTGGACTATGTTCACACTGACGTTTGGGGACCTACCAAGACTGCATCAATTGGAGGTAACCATTACTTTGTGTCGTTTATTTATGATTATTCTAGGCGTTATTGGGTAAATACCATGAAACACAAAAGGGAAGTCCTAGAATTGTTTGTGAAGTGGAAGAAGAACTTGGAGAGAAGCACGGAAGGAAAATCAAGGTCCTCCGTTCTGATAATGGGGGAGAATATAAATCTGATCCTTTCTTTCAGCTATGTCTTGATGAGGGCATAGAGAGACACTTCACAGTGAGGGAGACACCGCAACAGAACAGGGTAGCAGAAAGGATGAACATGACTTTGCTAGAGAAAGTCCGTTGTATGTTGTCCAATGCCGGTTTATCGAAGAATTTCTGGGCTGAGGCTTTGGCATATTCATGCTATCTTGTGAACAGGTTGCCTTCGTCTGCGATAGGGGGGAAACTCATCTCGAGGTTTAGTCAGAAAAAACAGCTACTGATTATGATTTGCTAAGGGTGTTTGGTTGTCCAGCCTACTATCATGTCAAGGATGATAAGTTAGACCCAAGAGCAAAGAAGGGCGTGTTCGTTGGTTTCAAGAAGGGAATCAAAGGGTTCAAGATCTAGGATCCAACAGATAGGAAGTTTCTTCTCAGCAGGGATGTCACATTTGATGAGGCTTCTATGTTGAAGCCTAAGGTCTCTCAGCAGGTGGAGACTAGCAAGACCAAAGATGTATCGTAGTAGGTAGAGAATGATGCTAATTCACTTTCTCTAGAAAGTTCAGCATCGGTGAGGATCATACCTAGGGTGACATAGGGTAATGATCAAGCAGATGAGGAAGATGCTGATGATGAAGAGGGTCAAGAATAAGTCATGTGTAATGTTCCTGACTCTACTGCAGTTGGAAGACTAAGGAGAAACACTAGAAGACCAGGTTGACTCACTACAGATATGGTCGTGACTTATGTACTTCCGATCGTTAAGGAGGCTATTCCGTCTACCTTCAGAGAAGCTGAAATCAGTTCAGAGTCGAAGATGTGGAGAGCAGCTATGGAAGAAGAGATGAAATCTTTTTATAAGAATGACACTTTGGAACTCACAAGATTGCCCAAAGGGAAGAAGACAATAGGCTGTAAGTGGGTGTATGCAAAGAAGCAGGGATCTCCAAAGAAGATTCGGTGCGCTACAAGGCCAGATTGGTAGCAAAAGGCTATGCTCAAAGGGAAGGAATTGACTACAATGAGGTATTTTCTCCTGTTGTAAAGCATTCGTCAATTCGCATCTTATTGGCTTTGGTGGCACAATATGAGTTGGACGTTGATTAACTCGACGTAAAGACCGCCTTTCTCCATGGCGATCTAGATGAAGAGATCTACATGTCTCAGCCAACAGGGTTCAAGACTGCAGGGAAAGAAGATATGATATGCAAGCTGAAGAAGTCGCTGTATGGGTTGAAACAGTCTCCTAGACAGTGGTACAAGCGGTTCAACAGCTTCATCAGAGAAAAGAAGTACACACGTAGCCACTATGACCCATGTGTGTATTACAACAAGCTACCGACAGGGGAGTATATCTATTTACTACTGTATGTAGATGATATGCTTATTGCTTCAAGGTCTAGATCTGCAATTGATGCACTGAAGAGGGACTTATCTTCTGAGTTTGAGATGAAGGATCTTGGTGAAGCAAAGAAGGTGCTAGGCATGGAAATTACTCGAGACCGATGGGTTGGCAGAGTGAGCTTGACACAAAAAGGGTATTTGTAAAAGGTACTTCAGAGGTTCAACATCGGTAAGGATGCGAAGTCTGTAAGTACACCACTGGCTCCTTATTTCAAGTTATCTGCTATGATATCTCTAAAGAATGTTGAAGAACGTGAGTACATGACTCACGTCCCATATGCTAGCGCGGTTGGTAGTCTTATGTATGCTATGGTGTGTATTCTGTCACAAGCTGTCTCTATGGTCAGTAGGTACATGCATGATCCGGGACAAGGTCATTGGGAGGCAGTGAAGTGGATTCTGCGGTACATCAAAGGTACCATTGATGTTGGTCTGGTATTTGAGAATGACTCCACAGTGAAGCAGGATTGTATCGGATATGTTGTTCCGATTATGCTGGTGACCTTGACAAGCGCCGGTCTACAACGGGGTATGTCTTTACATTCTCTCAAGTACCGGTGAGTTGGCGCTCTATTCTACAGTCTACCGTCGCATTGTCTACTACAGAGGCCGAGTATATGGCCATGACGGAGGCTATGAAGGAGGCAATTTGGTTTCAAGGCTTGCTTGATGACTTGGGGGTGGATCAGGATCTTCTGAAGATCAACTGTGACAGTATGAGTGCTATTTATTTAGCTAAGAACCAGGTATATCATGCACGGACGAAGCACATCGACGTCAGGTTCCATTTTGTTCGGGAGATTCTAGATGAGGGTGATATTGAGCTGCTGAAGATTCACACATCAGAGAATCCCGCCGACATGCTTACCAAGGTGGTGTCAGGAGTCAAGTTTGTACATTGTAAAACTTTGCTCCATGTCCTTCATGTAGTATTAGCTTGTTGAAGCTCCTTTGGATGAACTACGGATGGCTTGATCTCTTGGGCAGGGTACGTAGGCAACCACACTGGTGCAGCCACTTTCAAGTCGACGGTTCGTATGTTTCAGTTCGGCTCAGATTTGGAGAAATCTTCACCGAGGTAGAAAATTGTAGGAAGAAAGAGGAAGTCGAGGAAGTCGACGAGGTTCAGCAACAGCAGCAGCAGGGAAGCAGCAGCAGCAGTGGCACAGTCGACCGAGCCTGTCGACCGTTGGGAAGCAGCAGCAGTAGCAGCAGTAGCACGATCGACCGGCCCGGTCGACTGTTGTGCACAACGTGCACAAGCGCCTGATCGACCGACTGAAAGTGCCTAACTCTCAGTTAGGCACGGTCGACCGGCACGGTCGACCGGTGCCTATGGTCGGTCGACCGACCAGTCGACCGACAGTCGGGTCGGGCTATTTCGGGAAAGTTAATTAATTGGAAATCTGCTCAAGTTGGGAATTTTTTCTTAGGGTTTTCCTGGGGTATATGAGAGAGGCAGAGCTCTCTTCATTAGTAAGGCTTGTAATACTGTAATACTTGTATTGATTCACAAATCAATAGAAAATCTCTCTTCCTTTGCCCCGAGGACGTAGGCGAAATTGGCCGAACCTCGTTAAATATGGTTTTGTATTCTTCTCATTGATTGTTTGTTATTTACTGTTGGTGGTACTGTTATTTTGCATCTGAGATCTAGGGTTTCCTCTGCGTGGTTTTTGTTCGGCGCACAACAATATTGTCATAGTTGCGTACCCATTTCATATCCGTGTGTTTTTGCAGATTAGAACCTGTCATTATCGAGCTTGAGCGTCAACGTGCACCGGTTGTAGTCATTTCTCATCAGGTCTATATGTTTTCTCTCTTCTATTTATGCTTCTAATTGCGATTTTGATTGAAATATTTCACTAATTAAAATTTCAATTTGGTGCAGGCTGTGTTAAGAGCGCTATATGCATATTTTGCAGACAGGTCATTGAAAGAAGTCCCCCATATTGAGGTAAATGAGAAAAAACTCATATCTTTTGCTATCTCTGCTTCCAAAAAAGTGATGGAAAGGAAAGAGCATGCGGCATGCGCCTTCCATTTTTTTGTTTGCTAAAGAAAGTAGAGGCTGAAAAACAGAAAAATAAAAATGAGAGCTATGTCCGGAATATAGTGAAAAAATGAAAGAAGAGAATCTCTCCTTGGTGTTTACATGAATGGATGATCATGAGTTGTTTTTGCCCCCACTTACCCGTATGTCCGTTCATACCAAGTTTAAGCTATTATTCATTATGCTTTATGTAGGTACCTCTTCATACCGTAATTGAGATTCAGATGGGGGTGACTGGTGTGCAAGAGAAGATACAACAAGCTCATGGATTGAGCTCTTGGAGAGACATAGAAAGCTAGCAAAGACATATTGCTTCCTTTCCTTAGATCTCTAAATGAGACTGACTGCACCATTGCATGTTCCTAATTTAATACTCTGTATTATCTGTAGTTGGTGAGATGTAACCTCAAGAGAAATCATCTTTACCACTTGTATCCACATTTGACTGATACAAATGTCATTCGTTCTTGGTGCCAGAGTAATTTGGTACCTTTGCAAATTTCAGTTTCTTGTGTGTATTCAGAAGCTTCTACAATTTATGCAATTACCATTCATTAAAGATGAAAAGGGAAGGAACAGCTTGTACATAGTATTGTAAAATAAAGCACAATTTTGATTTTCTCATACAAAATATATTTATAGTTTATTTTATTTTTAAATATCATTAACTGGTTTATATTCATGAAGATCGTTGTTACTGTTTTGTTATTCTATCTGACATATATTTTCGAAATGTGAAGACAATTTACGAGAGAAATGTTTTTGCAGGCCTCAGACTGTTGAGACCAAAACTAAGGTGTAAAATGTCAACTCTCATTTCAGAGTTTGTTCAATGTCAACTCTCATTTCAAAATTTGTTCATTATTTGTTGCTGCAAATGTGAAACAAGTCAGGATCACTGAGGATAGAGATTTGCTCTGCACTTGTAGGTCATCTTTACTTTTACTGGATGTCTCTAATGCGGAAACAGATTGGAGAATTTTGTAGGAAATGGTGAAGCCATCGATTATGGTACAAATTTCTAATCAATGATGATTTGCGTGGCTCTTACATTACAGAAATAGAACTATTTGCTATTGTCCAATGAGGTATCATTGCTTCTCTCACCTGCTGAAACTTATTTATTTCCATCTTCCCAAAGTATTTTACATTTAAATTAATTGTCTTCATGTTTAGTACCTAAAATTCTGTGCTCACATTTGTGTTTGCATTTTTTTTTTGATTAGATGCCTGAGATTCTACTGTTGCCATCTATATTTATAGATGAGAGGATCCTTGGATTCTTTACACTGAACCTGTTGCGTTTTGCCATGAACAGCATTGTTGAAAGCATCAGGCCTTCTCTCTCTAACCTCTCCAATGAACTCAGTATTCAAGTTCTGGAAGTTCACTCACAAAATGAAACTATTGTCTTACTGTTGCTGGCAACACTTGTATCTTTCTTGCTAATCCTACTGCTGCTATACATTTCTGCTGTATGCTTCAGGGTTGAGCCCTCGGAGGATTCATTTCTTCCCATCTCTGTTTCTACAGCCGGTATTGACTGCACTGAGCAAGTGCAAGCATTGTTTCCATGCTGCTTGCATCGCCAGATGCCCTGTTTGCAGCGCCCCTATGAGATTGTCTTTGGCACCAACAAGCTCAGTAGAAGGGACGGTGACTGAGATGGCCTGTGAGATAGAAGGAAGCAGAGGAGGCGAAGTTGGGGCTGATTTATGTTGTGATTTAGGAACGTTTGACGGCCAACGTCCTCTATTGTTTCCTGGGGATCGGTCGGTATATGAAGGATGCTGCCATGGGAGGGTGACCGTTAACAGGCCACTGGCGCTTTACTGAGTAGGATTAAACGATTTCTTTTCTTAACCGAATAAGGTGGATAACTCGTTCTAAAGCCCTTCTCCTCTCTAATGGATAACGAAGAAATTCTCTCGTTATGCTAGTTGGAGGCATACTGAAGTAGTGTTACTTGGGATTAGCCGCATGTCTAATCCCAATGCCTTCGTCGAGTTAAATTTTGCAATTTTTCTCCTTGTCGTAAATGGTCGTGTTTTAGGTTTATAGGCTTCCTACAGGAGGAGGTGGTCACAGCGAGGAGGCTGATTTGAATCTGAATTGAATGGCTATTCCAACATTAAATTTATGTTAATGATTCTGCTCCTAAAACATAGTTGGTAAGGCATGTGATTTGCAGGGAAACTGCAAATTTTAGTCATGTTTTCGGCTACAATAAAAGAAAATTATGGTATAAAACCGGTTTAAGAGAGAGAAAGGAAATAGTTTTTTTTAGATATGAAGTTGCAGGTCCTTTGCAACCTGCATCTCCTAACTAATTTTTATTTCACAGTAGTCAGCAGAAATGCTTAGTTCTCTTCACTGAAATTTGAGTTGAAGAGATGAAGGAAGAAAGAGGGCTCTCCTACTCAGCTTAAATCTTATAATTGCTGATTTTTATTCCTGCTATTTGGTTACTTGGTGGAATTGAGTTCCAATTCCTGTTGTTGGGTTGAATGAAATTGGGATTTCAACTTATTTTATTTATATATAATAAATGTATGAAAAAATTCTTTTATTGAAATTCAGATAACCTGTGAGTAAATTCAGTCCAAATCTATATTGAGAGAAACTGGAGAGAAATCCATTGAGATACTTTTGTTGACACATAAGATACAAGTTGGAAGTAAGTCTCCAACAATAAAGTATGAGACATTTTTTTTTATGTTTGGAAGAGGATTGAAATTTAGCGCATTTTATTCGGTAAAAAATAATGCTATTCTAGCTCAAATTTTGTGACTTGAATTTAATGAGATGTAGGCCTCTAAATAATTCATGAGACATGGGCCTCACAAGTCAATGTAGCTTATTGAATCCAGTTTGAATATAGCTATTTTTTAACTAGGTAACCCTTTGAAAACAATAAAGGTATAGTAAAAACATTTGTTATTGCTGAGAGTAAGGATGCGAATGTCATGCAATAAAGTATGAAAGAACTATCTTAATACTATATGAGATTTGACTAGCATACTTTCGCAATCCATTTCCACTCGTTTGCCAATTTAGACAGATTCAATTGGCTAAATAACCCTTTCTCTTTGTAACATTAGAGCAATACCTTGAAGTTTCATCGATGAAATTCACATTACACGAAATATAAAGAAATTAGTACAACCCCGTAACTCAGCAAATTACATGATGGAGCCATCTTCAAATTGATATTTAAACTATATAAGGTAACCCATTAGATTGAACAATCGACCAATCAAAAAATGACCAAAGAGTTAAACGAAGTACAAAAGAAATTGGGATCCATTTACCCAAAAATGAGCGATAACAGATAAGAGATGAAATCCTAGAAATTAAGTTGAGTCTAATCCAAGAATATTGAATCAATGACACCATATAAATTCCAACACAAGTACTTCTTAATCTATCACTTGTTCCAATATAAGTTCCAATATAATATACAATAATATAAATGTGTTATTGTTCCATTGGATCTTGATACTCTTGAGTAGCCAGATTGAGCCCCAATTTAGTTTAAGTTGATCTAGGATGTTAATTTTGCATCAAGGCATGTTCCACCAATCATTCAAATGTGTCTTCTGTTATTTAAAACATAATTCTAAACAACAATATTAGTCACTAAATTGAAAGGTCAACTCATTATCAAACCACTGAAATTCACAGGTACGTGTTGGCAATTGAGCTGCTAGAAATAATGGATCAAGAGAAAAGACAACATAAATAATCGTTCATATAATGTCAATTAAATTCAAATTCAAATCCAACCCAACAATTACGTATAATAGACTCAGCAGTTGATGTAATAAGTTAAAAAACCTTAAGAACAGTATTCACTTTGGAAAAACATAAACAATATTAAAACACAAAAAAAGCTTTATTCTGGCAGAAGATAGTTCCAACAATTTATGGTTTGCTACGTACATTCACTGCTCACGAATGTCTTAAGGTCATAGCTGGTCAGTGTCATTGCTTTCTCCAAAATTTTAGAGGCACATTTTGGAGTACTAGAACCACTGCGAAGCCCACTCCAAATCCCAATCCAACAAATAAGGCTAGACCAATTATATATGTCGAAGATGAACTATCAGACTTTGATGGTGACATTGCATCTGTTATTTTTGGACTTGCATTGCCACATTGCTTTGATAATGGGTTCCCGCACAATCCTGGATTCTCTTGAAAAGATGCATTTGAGAATGTAGAGAATTGGTTGCCTTGAGGGATTTTTCCAGTGAAATCGTTGTCGGAGAGATTTAAGTAAGAAAGAAAAGTGAGAGACGCCATCTCTTTTGGAATCTCTCCTGAAAGAGAGTTTGCTGAGAGATCCAATGACTCGATCTGTTTCATGTTCCCAATTGTTGGAGGGATGTCTCCTGAGAGGAAGTTGTGCGACAAGTTGAGCACATGGAGGCCTTGAAGTTCACCGATCACCTCTGGAATATCACCCTCAAAGGCATTGTTGGAGAAATCAACATATGTAAATATGGTCAATAATTTTCTCATTGTTGATTTCTCTCCTTTATTTGTTACTGAGACCACATCGTATATAAATTTAGCTGTAGAAGAGTTCCACAAATTGTCAAAATAAAATCCCATTGTTGAGGAGTTTCGCTGCGAGGAATTCAACATTGCCTTCAAGGCATTGAAACACTCCGAAGAGAGACTACCATTGAAGTGGTTTGAAGAGAGATCAAAAATTTGTAGCTTTGGCAATGCATAGTTGATCCCAGGACTTCGAACGCAATTGATCGGCCCATAAAATTTGTTTGCCCTTAGAATAAGGACACAGAGTGTAACCAAATCTCTCAACCAGTACGGAAAAGAATCCATGATATGATTGTTCCCAAGGTCTAGAACCTCTAGTGATGTACAGTTGATCAACGAGCGGGGTAATTGCCCTTGCAAACTGTTGCCATCAAACATTATTCTCTCTAGTTTACATCCTTTACTGATATTTTGTGGAATGATCCCCCGAAGTTCGTTTCCCCTGAGGTTTAATTCAACTAGAGAATTGTTACCTTCTAATAGGCAAGATGGTATTGAACCACTCAAGCTGTTGTTCGAAAAGTCGAGGACTCGGAGAGACTTTGCTGTGCAAATGGATGGCGGGATTTCTCCTATGATGATGTTGTTTGCTAGTGAAAAGAATTTGATATAATTAGTATTGAAGAAGATGTTGGAAGGTATAGTGGACGAGAAGTTGTTATTTGAATAATCTAGTGCACCAATATATGGGGGAAGGAGTGGAATTGGTCCTTGGAGCATATTGGATTGGAGAAAGAGAGATACAAGGTTGGTTGTAGTAAGATCAATTGGCCCCTTGATGTTTGAGAATGAATTGAAGGATAGGTTTAAAAATTCAGGCGTCCTCCATATCCACTTTGGAATACTACCGTTGATTCTATTATTTGATAAGTCTAATTGCTTTAATCCATCTTGATACTTTAGAAAGGCAGGGATCTTGGAGAGATTGCAAGATGCCAAATCAATTACAGACAACTTTGGAAAAGTGTGAAAGTTGTTTTTACTGACGTCTTGAATCAGTTTATTATTTGAGACATCCAATTCAAATAGATTTCTCAGACTGTTAAACATGTCTAACGCCACACTGAAATTGTTTGATGCAATGTATAAAAATTTAAGCCCTGAAATTTTAGAAATTGACCCTGGAATCCATCCATTCAATTGGTTATTGCTCAAATCAATATTGCATAGTGAAGTTGATGGGTTCAAAAACTCTCCTAGTTCACCAGAGAGTTGATTATAAGACAAATTCAGACTTCCCAATTGAGGGAGGCAGAACAAAGACATAGGGATAGGTCTTGTAAGACTATTGTTAGAAAGGTCGAGTTTAGAAATTTTTGCCTCGGGTTCAAAAGAAGGGACTGGACCGCGAAGAGAATTAGATGAAAGATCCATATACTACCAGTTTAATTAAACCCCCAATCGAAGAGGGAATAACTCCCGTCAAACAATTCCTTGAAAGATCCATAGACTCCAATTGAATTAAACCCCCAATCGAAGTGGGAATAACTCCCGTCAAACAATTCCCTGAAAGAACCAAATACTCTAGTTGAATTAAACTCCCAATTGAAGTGGGAATAACTCCGTCAAACAATTCCCTGAAAGAACCAAATTCTCTAGTTGAATTAAACTCCCAATTGAAGTGGGAATAACTCCCGTCAAACAATTCCCTGAAAGATCTATGTCAACTAGTTGGGTTAAGTTTGCAATTGAAGCGGGGATTGGTCCTGAAAAATTTGAGCCATTAAGAAACAAACTTTGCAAAGCATTGCCCGTCGGAAAATCAGGCAAAACTCCGGAAAGCCTTCGATTCTCAGATAGATCCAAATGGGTCAATTTTTTGTATGTAGAGAAGAAGTCGTTGGGCAATGATCCTGCAATTCCAAATCAACCAAGACTAAGAAGGCAGCTAGCTTTTGTTACAAAGAAATAGAAACAAATCAAGCACAATATTCAATCAAACAATAGTTTTAAAATAAATAAAATAAAATAAAAAGTTGTTCACCTGGGAGGTCACAGTCAGCCAAACTGAGGATTTGAAGCCGAGGCAGCGACTTGGATAATGTCTTGCTCCAGTCATGTTCAGAGGACATGTAGACACCATCGAGATGGAGCTCCCTCAGATTGCTAAGGTTTTTACCAGCATTTGGAGATTAGGATTTCGGAGCTGTAATTCATTTTGTGAGAGATCGAGGGAGATCAAGCTGGTCAAGCGAGAGATGCCAATGGGAATCTGGCCAACCAATCCCGTATAATTGAGATAGAGGTGGGTCAGTTTGGTAAGCTTCTCGAAACCTGACTGAGGAATGGGGGCGTCCTCAAAGTAAATCCCTGCGAGGTTGAGAGTTTGCAGAGAGGTGAGGTTGAAGAGGCTACAACTGAGATTACCAGATATATCCAGGGAACTGAGATTGAGCCCGATGACATGACCTGACTCAGTGTCACAAGTGACGCCCTCCCAGCTGCAGCAATTGGAACCCGGCTTCCACGAGCCTAGGGGTTCGTTCAATTCGTCTATAGAAAGGAAACCCTGTTTGAGGTCAAGAAGCAAAGCTTCCTGATCTGGGAGACACTTGACTGCATGAGCACCAGCGTACCTGCCAGTCCCAGCAACCAATATTGCAAAGAGCAACACAAAAAAGAGTGGAGGCGGCGACGACAGTAAGAATTCATTGGCAAGTGAGGTTTCAACACTGATTATTAACTTATTAGTGAATTCTTTTGGCAAGGATGCACATGGGCTTTGGCTCAAGGGGAGATAACATATAAATAGGAGGAGAAGTATTACCCACAACCAGATTGGATTGGTACTAATTACTGTGTTAGGGACGAGATAGAAAGAGATCGAGAGATGAGTTTCAAAGGAGAAGACTTGGAAGAAACTGAAGAAT
>JAVJIF010028704.1:0-71949 GCA_038442645.1 Agave tequilana
CTGAAGCAATCTACTCCTCCAAATTGATTCTTCGAGCAATCCACACGCTGTTTTGAGATCGACACACGATCCCACAAACAGTCCTAACGCTGCTCCGAGATTGACACACGATCTCCGCCTAACAGCAACTGATGCCCTTGGAATCAACATACGATCCCACGACGAATCTGGAATGCTCTGATACCACTTGTTGCGCGACCTTGACAATAACCTCTCTGAGGTATCCACTAACCAGACGGAGACAGACGCAGCCGGAGATGTACCCAACACGACAAGAACAGAGAAACAATGGAGAAAACAATCAACACAGTATTAACGAGGTTCGGCAATTTGCCTCCGTCCTCGGAGCAAGGGGAAGAGAGATTTTATTGATTCAACAATCAATACAAACTAATACAGAGGGATACTTTGAGGGATCTTCCTTCGCTACAATACATGAGGGCTCTACCCCTTATTTATAGCCACAGAGTCTCAGGGTTTAGGAAACCTGATTGGATTCGACCCCAAATAGAAAGGAGTCCGAATCCAGAAAGAACAGCCAAAATGCGTCTGTCGGTCGACCGGCCGGTCGATCGGCCCGGTCGACCGGCACCAACAGAGAGCAATGCATTGTCAGTCGGTTGACCGCGTGGTCGACCGCTCCTTGCCACGGTCGACCGTGCGGTCGACCGAGATATTCTGTGCATGTTGTGCACACCGGTCGACCAGGAGCTATCCTGGCCTGCTTCAATGCACTGTTCTTGCTCCTTTGATTTCGATCTCTGTGCTATCTCCTCTCTCTCCCTACAGATACCAGATTTTGGAGATCTCTTCAGAGTTTGTCAGCGCTGGAATGAGATCTAGCCCGCGCCGATCGTCTTCTTCTCTTCCCGTCTGCGTCATAACTTCTAGCTTGTTAAAAAAATGCCACAGATAACTCTCCCTCTCCCTCTCCTCCCTCTCTCTCTCTCTCTCTCTCTCTCTCTCTATTATTAATCGCTGTGTTTTAATAACAAATAAATAAACATACAAATAGTATTCTCAAAAGGATGTTAGGAAATTAAGTGAATAAAGTCCCTCAAGGGGCACCCTCGGGAGTCAAGCTATGACGATCGATGCTTAATATTTATTACAATTGGAAGGTCATAAAGTGAAAGCGTTCAGGTCAAGGCAGTTAACAACATTAATTAATGATGATTTTGTTTTGGTGACTTTTGTTACGGTTTGTTTGCCGTCACTTAGTTTTAATTGGCCCACGTACAAGCGAGCAATTAAACCCTAATCATACTCTTATCTAATTATCAATGGATAATCCTCAGTCAGTCAATAACGCGTTATTTTATTTTTCCTACATGTAAACAAAACAAAAGTGAAAACTGGAGTCAGTCTTTACTTCATTGGATAAACATCATCATCATCATCATCATCATCATAATAATAATAATAATAATGAAAAAATGCATGTAATAAGAGTAAGTGTGACCTAGATCATGAATCAGCTGTCACGCACACAGGGCGGACACGCATACAGTACAGTGTCGGCAGACACTCACACTGAATTTTATAAAATACTGAAATAATATATTTTTTTATAATCTCTTCTTTTTAAATTATTTTTACTAGCATAAAAATATTTTTGAGCTCTATTTCAACTAGTAACTTATAAATCTAAGTTATTAGAGGTCAGAAGCTTACCTCTTGGTGGGTGCAATATTATTTTTTATCTTTTTTTCCTCTTGTCTAATTATATTTGCTCTCATACTGAAATTCTTATTACATTAATGCTCACACTGAAAAAACATCCTACTTCACACACACGACCCATATGGACGATTTCTACGCCTAAGACTATCTCCAAACTCCCTTTATATCTCTATACTTAGAAGGGAATACACTCCAACCACCCTCTATATCCCCCTCTAAATATAGAGGAAGCCATTCTTCTCTTTAAATTAGAAGGATGAGGAAGAAATAGAAGGCTCCCTCTGTATCACTATTCACAATTAAAATTCCAAATTTTTTTTAAAGTCTCATTTAACTTTTCAAGAAACTAAAATATATCCTTTAATATAGTTAAATTAATTATTTAAAATCAATATAACTTTAAATTTACTTATCTATTTTAAATAAAAATTATACTGTTGGAAATGCCTCACTGAGACCTTAATATTAATATTGAATATATTAAATAGTAGTTTTAAATTTCTCATTATCAAATATTGAAAATATATTGAAATTGAAATACATCAAACTTGAAAAAAAAATGTCAATAGATTTAAATAAGATTGCTATGTGAGGGACGTGCATTCTTTGAAAGGAAAAAAACAGGTAGTCACTAATAGAAATAACAGTGATTTTCAAGGAGGAGCTGGATATGAAGCTCCGTCAGGATATCAGTATGATACCGGTGGCTACGAAAATGACCTACCTGATTTTTAGTTAGCTGCTATCATATTTTTATCATATAATGTAATTTTTATATTTCTGTTTATATTTCTTTTGGGGCGGGTTAAATAAAGCCCTATGTATTTGCTTACTAAATTTTAATATTATTATATTATATTAAAAATAAGTTAATTTATAATTAATTTCAAAAAATATTCAATATTAGTCTCATTTAAAAAGATCTGGTGAGATGACTCTAAAGTATAATTTTTGTTAAATAATAATTTATTTTTAAATAATTATTAACATGTAAACTAATATTAAAAAAAATTATTATATAGAGGGTTGTATTAGAGCAGCCCTCTGCATATTTAGAAAATACTAGGATATATTCCCAAACAACCCCTTAAAATGAGTGTTGCATTGGAGATGGCATAAAAAGCAGCCTCTTTCCTCGGCCGGGGACAAAGACGATTATCATTCATCACCTGGCATGTGACAAGGCACCATCACACGTGTCACGTGTTAGCAAATCTTATTGTGTACGTACACTACTAAGCTCTCTCTCTCTCGTAAACTAATAAGCGAGCACATTCCCTTGCAAATTTTTTATTAGCCATTCCATGCAAATTAATGCAAATGAAAATTTACAGAAAAAATCTTAAATTAAAGGACCGCGCGTGGACTTGCTTTTGTCCACCTGAAAACCGTCCGACAAGCAAGATGGTGACACGTCGAACATGTGGGGCCCTTGCATGTGAAAGCACTCACCGGTTCAAACGTCCGAGAGAGAGACAAGTTGATTATAAAAAAAAGGAAAAAATGAGAAGAAAAAGAAAAACCGTTTCGTTTTCAATAGTTGGGCCATGGGAGCGCGTCGGGGGCCCGGCCCAGTCGGCGGCACCCTACCGGCGGAGTGGAGATAGCTTTCAAGAGTCCCCACGCGTTATTATCCCTTTTATTGAGGAATCTCTATCCATCAATCTATCTTATTAATTAGCTCATTACTTTTCTATTCTTTTTTTTTTTTTTAATTTTCCTATAAAATTAAAAATCGAATTGACTTAAGAACCGATTCGAGTCTGGTTTGTATGCTATGTGTACAAATTTTCCTTCACAAGCAAGCAATCAATTAATAGCAAACAACCAAATAGTTAACATGTGTAAAGTCCAAGTCAAATGTGCCACAGATAATGACATGAATTGCTAAAACCTTCGTTGTCATGACAAATCTTCAGGGAGTTGGTCTATCCAAACTTTTCAGATGGAACGAAAACATCTCGTGGGAACGGCTCCTTATGGTTTTAGTGAATTAGAATGGGGGTCGGGGACCAAAACTTCTGTTTTCGTGATGGTCATACCTAAATATTACGGCCAGTACAAGGCACAAAACATAGAGCTCATTCCAACTAGCTAAAGATAAATTTAAGAGCAAACTTGGTAAAAGAATATGTTTGAGCTTGCTTGACATAATAGACATCACACCATACAAATTTCATGGCCTGTAGACTGTAGCCATGGATGAGAATTGGTAATAGAAACTGTACTCAACCAAATCAAAAACATTCCAAATTTATACTAGTTTCCTCACAAAGACAGTTTCTGATATATATAACAACATTCTGTAATGAACACTGCCAGCCAAAAACCAGTCTTTATTGATTCCCCACACCTACTTATACACAAATGAATACGGCACAAATAACATTAAAATGCTCTACAAGGAGTTTACAGCAGTGTGCAAGAAAATGCAACAAGAACTGTTTAGCCTTTGCCTTCTTTTACTCCGACCACCAAATGACGTGAATGATGTGGATGAGGCTTGCACTTCAATGTTTTGAGAAACATTCCTTGAGTTAGTGATGAGAAATCATAAGTCGCTGCCGGCTTTACTTGGGGGCAACGGAAGGGGTAGGACATGCAGACGGCCTGCTGGGTCCACCAGCAATCACACCATTGGTGGGGACAGGCACCACCATACCATACATACTGCAACAGAAGTGGAGTCAGTACATATTGAAATGAATAATTTACAAATTTTTGCGGACACAGATGATTCCTAATAAAACATCAAGTGCATTAGAATGGACAAATAGAAATGAAATAATGAGTCATATCCTACAAAGAACATGAAACAATGAGTCATCTTTCTAGTAAAAGACATTAACTCTACGCTCACCCTAATCCTTACCCAAAAGACCCAAACCCTAACCCTACCCCTACCCCAAAACCATAAAAGCCCAAACTCTTACCCCAACCCTAAAAAACCCAAACCCTAACCCTAAAAATCTCCCAACCCTAACCCTAAAAACTCCCTAACCCTAGACCTAGCATTAGTTGCATTAGAATGGACAAAGAAAACATAAGCATGAAATAATGAGATCCTACAAAGTAAGTACATATTGAAGCAGAAGCCTTCCCACAATAATTACTTTTACAACCCAAGTGATGCTCCTTGCAAGAATATTATGCAAGTTGCTTCGGATATGAAGCTTCAAACAGATTGAAAATAGATTCCCCACAAAATTAATATATAAGGACCATTATATTTGGTTGTTTGAACTGGGTTCAGAGAACAGGAAAGTTTTGAATGCAAGCCCACTGATAAATACAAGTAAAAAATAAAAGGGTTGCCAAGAAGTAAACAATCATACAAGAACCTGACACTCTAACCTCTGAATCAAAGAAAAACCAATGAAAATGCAAGCAATATTTCAAATACTAATCAATTTTTCCACACTCTTAAAGAATATTGCAGGTTTAGCTCCACAAAGTCTGTGGTGAGTGAAGATGACATGTGTTCACCATGCTGGACAACGAGAATGAGGCTGCAAACTGACTTCTCTACCTGGCTGCAACTACAGGGGATCTGGATGAGGGAGTTCACATGGAAACCAGAAAGATTTTCTCTGTAGTGTTTGCATCAATAAAAAATTGCTTAAGAATGCCCTAAAGATAACTCTATAATGTGAAATCTTCCAGTAATGACACCCAGTTCAATATTGACCTCACAATGCCCAACAATCATATGCATATTGCGCATATGGCTGTTAATGCATGAACAATATTTGCATACTGCATTGCCTGACATGACATCTTTCACAATAATACTTATTTCAATATGATGATTCTATAATTCTGAACTTGAAAAGACATAATAGTTACATATGAATACATAATGTTAATCCTTGTTATATGAAGAATGAATTTGACCCTTACCGTCCAAACAGAAACATAAATCCTGGATTCAAAGAACTGAAAGAACTAACATCAATCCAAGGATTAAGAAAGAGTTTATAAAGGGCGATGATCTACCTGGGCACAGGAAAAGCACCATAATTCATATTAGGGTATCCCTGTTTGATGTTCCCCAACTGCCACATAAAAGGAGGAAAACCCAGTATAAGATACAGTGCTTTTATCAATATTATTGGGTAAAAGGAAAAAGACAGCAAGAGCAAATGTAAGCTTGTTAAAGCACCACCTGACTGAAGTTGTTGGCACCATTTTGTCCTGCTACAGGTGTCATTCCTGGAATTTGATAGCCAAGATTTGGCCACCCTTGAGTTGGTGTTTCCATTAGATAAATGGGAACCAGCAACTCCATTTGTTTGCATAGGGAATGCTTGAGGAATCATTCCAGATTTAGCTGCAGACATGAGAAGTGCCTGCTGCTGGGAAAGGAATGCAAGCTGCTGCTGATGAACAGCAAATGGTGAAACCATATTGGACTGCACCAAAAAATTATGAAGGGTAACAGATGTACATTCTCTTCCAATATATACCAGGCATAAAACCAAAGGATTAAAAGCAAAACAAGATCACAGAATGAATTAGTCTATCAGCAACAATAGCTGGATCAAGACAACAGCAAAAATTAAGAGTTACAATCTGAGGCCTAAAACCCCTCGATAGTGGCCACATATTCAACTACAGGTCACGGATACCAATGAAGGAACTCACTGTATATACTATGAAGTAGGGTTGTAAATGATGTTTGATAGTCCTATAATGACACATTATGATCATTATATAATACAATCAGGTTTGGATCCTGAAACTGATATACAACAAGCTTACCAGTTTGTATCTGGATATAGCATGTACATTGCATTTCAGCATTGCACATGTGAGGTCTATCACATATGTCATCAATAGGATTTGGAATGGAAGTGAGGGAGAGGATTGTGTTAACATGTAGTTGCATTTGCATGAATACTCTTGGTATTCAATTCTTGGCATGTGGATGCTACCCAGTCATAATAAAAATGCAAGGACTTATGAATATGAACATCTTTCATTCCAGATACGATGTTTTAGGAAATAATGTGCTTTACACTTGAGTACAAAATAATTCATGCCAAAAGAGTGCTCAAGCATAACGAACACAGCAGTCATAATTATTAAAACAATTATTTTGGAGGATGGTTCAATAGATTATCCAAGAATGATAGCAGATCTCATAAAAATATACAAATCAGTTTAAATCTAATTAGCTTACCACATCTAGATTCATCGGTGGACACCAGCAGTATATAAATTCATATATTATGTGGAAACAAGTTTTGAATGAAGTGCAACCATACAATCATTGTGTCTGAGCATTGGTTCATCATTTAGCATGTGGAATTATTCATTTTTCCTCCAGAACAAAATAAATTATAGTTTAAAATTAACACTGTTAAACACCTCCACGGATTTCTTTTAGAAATCATGCAGTAGTCTCACCTTTTCAAAAAGATTCATAATGTCATTTTTTACATTTGCCTCGGATTTCTGTGGGGCCAAAGGCTGCGATATTGGCGGTGAATCTCTAAATTGGTCCTCTACTCCTCATGCAGTTGGGGTTTTGTTCTCCACTGGCTTAGCAGTAGTTGTCTTTTCGACGTTTGTGGTTGCCTCTTGCTGCTGCACGTTCTCAAGAGATCATGATCAGTTGGTCACAAGTGGGATTACAATTACCATAACTGATACACTACTATCACACATCTCAACATCAATTATCAAGGAGAAAATAAAGCATAAGAAAATGGAAGGTGCATAACCATCCCATGCATTATTGAAGAAGAAAATCTATTCACAAACTTTGTGAATATATGAAAACTGCAATAGAACTTACCCTGGAATCCAGCCCATGACTGGAAGATGGTCCTGGCTGATTTCCACTAAGGCCATCCATGGAAAGCATGTTGAAAAGATCAGTGGCATAATCAACCTTTGGAGCAGGGGGTGGTGCAGCATCAAGTTCAGGGGTGAGGCTTCAACTTTAGGAGGTGAGGCTTCAGTTTTAAAGGGACCCGTCTCTGGAAACTCTGGAGGATCAGCCTTTTGGGCAAGATAGGCACCAGCTTTGATTTAGCAGGAACCTGAGTTTTAAGTCATGTCAGGTAAACATATTGAATCACAATCATTAGATATTGTTGAGATGATGAAGTTGAAGAGAAGATCATATACTCTCAATTAGGGTGTGATCGTTTATTTATAGAGAAAAGAAATACATGTTCTAATAAGACTAAGAGAATACACAATGTCCAATTAAAAGTAGGAGAATCTAAAATAAATAAAAATAAAAAACTTATTTATTCTATAACAAAGAATCCTATTTCTACTCTAAGGGTCTGTTTGGTTGTCGTAATTGGCCGTAATTCGTGAGTCGTCATTAGTAAATTCTTTTACAGTTGTCAAATGAGTTACATGCATGTAAATTTTACGGTGTTTGGTTTGTAATATAAAGTTGTAAGTGAGAAAGTGTATTGTATTTTACGGTATTTGGTTGTCATAATGTGTAAGCAGTAAGTGAAAAAGTTGACCACAAAATTAACTAATTGGTGATTTAAAATTTTTTAATATTGCAAATAAATACAAAAAGATTGAA
Source organism: Agave tequilana (assembly GCA_038442645.1). Taxonomy (NCBI): domain Eukaryota; kingdom Viridiplantae; phylum Streptophyta; class Magnoliopsida; order Asparagales; family Asparagaceae; genus Agave; species Agave tequilana. Next base: position 8,240 of record JAVJIF010028704.1, read on the forward strand.
TATTAGAGCAATAAAACAATTAACTAAGAGTTGTCACAGCACTAACTCCTACAATAGAATATATGTTCCATTCTCTTTATAAGTATCAGTCATCTATACTGAACATGATTTTCACACTTGCAGCTTCTCACTGGTGAGGGGTATTAAATAAAGCTTTTTGTGTGCAATAAAAACCTTGATAGCTTTTTCCAAACTTCCTAGGGATAAAAAAAGATTCCTCGAAATTCAATGCAACAAATCCTCGAGACCAAAGCAAGTTAGGAAAGAAGTGTTCTAACACTCCTTAAATGATCCGTACCTATGTTGTTTAACCACTCGTTAATTTTAACTCCTAACTTCCTAGATTTTAAGCATGCCTGTCTTCTTGGATTTTTTTTTTTTTTTTTTTTTTCATGTTTCACATTTCTGGGAATTAATAGAAACTGAGATTTCAATCATTGTCTTCAGTCACCTGACTAAGCATATCACATGGAACCCCAAATATATCCTTTAATCTGCAGAATACCAAGTCATAGGGAAGTTGTTTAGCATGTTTCTTGAAAGTGAGTAACAAGTTATAGTCTTAGCATAAGGGTTAGATTTCAATTGTAAGGATAGACCAAGATGATGTGTAGGAAATTCCAAGTCCCACATCATTTATAAATGGTCAATTGATGAGCAATGTATAAATGTAAATTAGAAAATGATGTCGCCTGAGGAAACAGAAATCTACTCTAATGATGTCCCTAAGGCTTAATGAAATTAAAAGCATGGTTTCATACATCAGCTATTAAGGAGTATGCCTAAAATTTCTGCTTGAGTCAAAATCAAACCACATTTGCTCGGAATCCCTTTTTCTCGGTGGGTGTGTACAACCAAATGAAACTTATGTGGTGTTCTGGGGGACACAAAACCATGCATCGGAAATTTGGGTAAAACCAATCAAGCGTCTACAGAAAACAATAGGGGAAACTTATTGGGAATAGTTGGAAGCCTGGTTGGAAATCCTGGAACTCCTTTGGATTTCCAATGTACATAATACACAGAGCTCAAGCAATATCTTTCAAGTATTTATCAGTACATTTAGACTAAAATTTAGTCTTGAACTTATCTAGATTTTATTTGTGTTATCAGATGAGCTATGGTCATATAAAGATATTACCTCATTGTTCACTCAAAAGTGTGTTTTCTGAACAAAGCTTTATCACTTCTCTTTAGAATTCCCATTTAAATATTCATTCAAAATCAATTATGTTTCTCTTTTGAACACCAATCTGGCATCACATGTGCAAATCCACCTTTTACCCTCGATTCCCATTATGCTTGCCCTTCAAATCCATTAAGTTTCTCATTATCTTTCGTATTATGTTCATATTTCAGGTTTCTCATAAAAAAAATGTGAACCTTCCCCACAGGCGAACTTTTTTCAGACTTAAAGATTCCCCTCAACACTTTTCCTTGCCGTTTCTCCTTTCCACTTCCAGGGGTCAAATGACTAAAACATGGGAACTTGAAAGACTGGGAACACCTTAGTAAAAGATTAAGAAAATGTAGAAATAGGAAATATTAAAACACCTACAGTGTAATTCTAAATAAGAATGACAAATAGCAATATAGCCATGATGCCATGGGTTGAGTAATGTTTTACCCGCAGACAAGTTTCCAATAAACTTTCCACAATGTTCCCCTCTTCAATTCCTTTCTGTTTCTCACTTCCACTTCTAATGATGGCAACTATGGGTTAAATTCTCAAACATATGTGAAAAGGGCTACAAAGTACAGACAACTTTAGTTAAGAACTAATAAAGGACTGAAGAACAAAATAATATCAATTCAAATGGCGTAATTCCAAACACAAAGCCATGGACTCAGTGATGTTTGTAACCTCGGTTCCCTATATACGGGTTTCGATACTGGTATTTGATACCTGATGCAGTCATCTTGGTAACCGGATTGAGAATTTTTCAGCTCAAGATCTTATTTTCAATATTTTTAATTTTTCGGAATTTTCTGAAAATTCTCAGAAATTTTTGGAGAAGAATCTCAATTCGGGTCCGATCGGTATCACAGGCTGACGCCGGGACTTTTAATTTACAATCGGGAATGAAGTTTATGAATCTGTCTTCACAAAAATATTTGAAATGACTTGTTCTATTTTGTGAATTTTTGAGTATTTTTCTGAATTAATAAGAGTTTAATCAATGATTAAATATTGATTTTAAAAAAAAAAGAATGCAATTAAAAAATAATAATAATAATAAAAATTAGAAACCGCATGTATAGAGTAGAGTGTAACAGGTTTCGAACACAGATCTCTCACATATGAATTGAATGCTCTAACCACATGGCCTCTTTGGGTTTGATATGGGAAAGGTAATCCATTATTTAACCTTTATTCTGTTACCCTTTTATTCTCCACCAAATCTGCACATAAAACAAAACACCCTTTTGATTGCTTGCCAAAAGTTTCGAAATCATGACCCCTAACAAAGTGCTGAAACAACCAACCACCACAGCCTTTAGTTTTTTTGTTTGAATGGGAGAACTAAATTTATTATTCTTTGAAAGCCTTGTCCTTCTCTTCCCATGCAACACCTGCATATCCACGTCGTCCTTTTCTCCCACTTTTCCCTCCGTCTCTCTCTCACTCTGTTACGATCTCCCACGTCCTCACCCTAATCTAATATTAACTAACAAATCATATCCTAATCCTAACAAATAAACTAAATCATAACTAATCTTAGATCCTATCTAAGCTAATCCCCTTCTTCTCCAGCGGGGTGCCAGCAGCCCGGAGCTCCTCAGCCCTGCGCCTTCCAGCACCAACAGCAGGCGACGCAGGACCTTCTCCCCTCTCTCCACGCGTTGCCTGTCTCCACCCACAGCGCAACAACAACAGCACCCTGGCTGCCCCTCTCTCTGGCGAGACACCGATGGCCGGTCGCGCACCCCCACCGTGCCCCTCCTCTCCTTCCATCTCGGCAGCAAGCCACGCAACCCGAGCAGCCGGGCTTCCACCAGCAGCGCCGCCGGCCACCTGAACCCATCGGAGACCACCACCGCACTCCCCATCTCTAGCCCAGTTCTTGGCCGCCCTCCTTGCACCACCAGCAGTCCAGGCGAGCGCCTTGTTGGCTGTTGTGTGCACCCGGAGCCCAGCGACATGCCGGAGCCATGTTTTTCTTGGCCGTGCCCACTTCCAATGCATCATGGCCACGCACCAAGCTCGGCAGTCCAAGAAATCCCCATTGGCCGAGCCCCCATGTGCGTGAGATGCTTTCCTCCTCACTCTCATTTTATGTATAATGTAAATGTGTTTGAAAATATATGGATGTGTATTTATTCACATTTGTTTAATTGTGTATGTGTGTGGGAGACACCTTGCTCCGAGCTATTTTCCGGCTCTCCGCGGGATGCCGTTGGTCGCCGTCGGCGAGCGCGAACGCACCCCACACCCTTCACGGCGAGTTGCTCTATCCAATGACACTCTCCGCGGCCCCGTACGCCTCCGTCGGAGTCTCCATCGGTACGCCGCAAGATGCACCGAGGTTAGCTTTATTTACATGTATAATGGCATTTGTGTAATAATTGAGAAGTTATTTAATTGTGTGTTTGTATATGTGTGCGTGAGTGTCTTTGCAAGTTTGGATGCATGCATGTGTATGCATGATGTATATGAATGCATGTATGTTAATTAATTAATATGTATAGGTAATTATAGTTAATAATAGATATTTATTAATTTGGATATTTATGCATGGTATATATTTATGCATGAATTTATTCTTTAATCATTTATGTGTATATTTAGTGATTAATAAATGGGACTTAATTAAATTGGATATGTTTACATTAAATTAATGTGAATGGGTATATGTGTAATTATGCATTAGTATATATGTAAGTATATAATATGTAGGCATGTTTATATATATGTATTGTTGCGTTTGCTTGTGAATGTATGTGTACGTGGGTGTACACGTATGTGTCAGTGTGCTCAGGAGTGTGTCTAGCATGCATTTATATTTATTTATGTGTTCGGTTGCATGCTACAGCATTTCGGATTTGTTCGGTGAGATCCGAACCCAGCTTCAGGAGACCCGGACACGATTCGGATTCATGCCGTTGTGGACCCGACACAGAGGAGATTCGAAGACCGATCCATAAGATGATTCGTAGACCAGTACATGTTCGTGCAGTGAAGACCAGACGGCAATTTGGTTCCGAAATAGCGTCATTTCATGTGAGTGTTTGCTTTTGTCTCATTTTCTTATTTACCGTTGTCTATATGTATTATGTTTTACTTTTATCATTTCATGTGACTATTTGATTTATTTTACCAGTGTGAATACCTGTATCACTCTATGAGTCATGAGCGAACATTCACCTTATTTATTTGTTGATCAGAGTATTGATTAGTGTCATTTCATGTATAGGTAGATCGTCGATATTGACTTAGGCCTAGCATTGGATACCCTGGACTGTGACTTGATTTGATCTACTATCAGTTGAACTACGTTATATTTGAGGTTAGAGGACATATATTAGGCATAGTGTTTATTGGCAGTTGTTGGTGATTATCCCGACTAGAATTCCCGTGGATATTGAGGACGTGTTAGATATGATGTTGCTTTATCGACAGACTGTTCTACCGATACATGGATATTCTAAATATAATACTCTTGACGCTAGTGTACCCGATGAGACTGACTTCTGGACTGTTAGGAGCTATTATTTCTGGATATTCTCGCATTGATGAATTTGACTGATGTATTGATGACCTTAGCGATATTGACTACTAGATGTAGAGGTGATCTAGATCCCATGTTAATTGAGGATGTTACACTTTTAGTTGTAATCTTGATTGATTTAGATATCGATGATTAAATAAATAGAAGATCTTTATTATAAAATGAAATCTTGAACTTGAACCTGTCAGTACACTCGATTGGATTGGAGTTGACTTGGGGGTTGAGGAATAGACATTGATTTGGTTGACCTAACCTGATAGATCTTAGATATATATCTGATATGTTACTCGACTTTGGGATCTTGTGATTGACCTTGATAGAGTGAGAGTGTGTGATAATCTTGATCGCATTGAAACATAAGGATTTGATTATGGGTATCAGGGCATGTAGTATTTCAGTTATTGAGAGTTGGATATATCGGCAACTCAGAGAATATATATATCGATGACTTGGGGATCAGAGTAGATTGATAGGGAGAGACTGATTATTGATATATTGAGACAGTGTTTTATTGTACCAGATTAGTAATACGAATTGTCACGATGATTGTATAGAGACTGTTGGTTGATAGATTAGTTACTATTGTATTTTAGTGCAGATGGATGTGAGATATTAACCGGTTCTAGATTAGACTGTCCATTGAGCAGTATCTGAATTCGTTATTGTATAAATTCATGTTATTGAAAGTTACTGGGAAAATATTGTTGGACCGTAACACTTTCATTGTTCTATTGTTCTACCGTTTATACGGTAATATTGTTCACATTGTTATTGTTACATTGATATTGTTACTGTTACTGTATCGTCCCAGTAATCGAAATGACATGGATATTGATTGTTATAAATAATAATGTAAATTGATAACTTACACTAGGATTGGGGAAATTAATGGAGGAGACAGCGTCTGTATTTTGGGTAGACCTAGGATACAGGTTGCGCAGCCGAGATACGGTTCCACTGCAGGGTTCCGGGGGATGACTGACATCCCGTATTGTTCATATTGTCATTGTATTGACACATTGTTATTGTTATTGACTACCTAACGGTAGGACCTGGTTCAACGCCAGGTGATTGGGCCGTGGTTCCGGGTATGTACGAAACCCACCTAAAGCATGGACAATGTCTCTTCCACTAATTTCAATAACTTAGGACCCTGATTGACACGTGTGGTAGGCGTAGTATGGGATGCGTCTACTGCATGTGGCAATTGGTGTTCGCTGACATAATAAATGATAATAAATTGTTTATAGCATATTGTGACCGACTATAATCACATGACTGTATACATGATTGTAACCAGGACCAGATTATTATAACCAAGATCAGACTTGTGACTAGACTTGGATACCAGCCTAGTGACATGTGATAGGTTACCTATTGTGACATCAGTTGCTTGCTTACTATTGATCAGTTGTTGCCTATCTTTATTCGTGTTGTTATCATGTTTATTACAGTTCTGTTATTTATTTGTTATATGGTCTCTTATATCTGCAGTTGTTTTGATTACTATTTATGCACATTGTTTCTTCTGCACGGGCTCTTTCCCCTTTACACACACTCACCATGGTCGCGTTCTGACGACCCTGGGTTTGCACGTCCAGATATTGGACGACTGTTTCTAATGTGCAGGAGTTCGATGAGACGGTACGCTTTGCGAGGAGCTTGGGTCCTCTCCCTTTTATTCTGGTATTCTTAACTCTTTTATTCCTGTTCCTATATTTTTCTTGATTCATGCATATCAGATTCACTCTCTATTCCAGTGTTTTTCATATGCTATCATTGTGTTAGACTTTATATGTATTATTGCAGTGATTATTGATTAATCTTGGTTTAGATTTATATCTTGTTCAGGTTACTTTAGGCTTAGCGTGTATACGTGGGGTATTTTCCTCGCGTATATACGTTGCCGACTCTCGTCGCGACTCCGTTTCCGCGTATTTTGAGAAGCGGGGCGTGACAATGTTTGAGCCACATTTTCAGTCCTCGTTCCCCATAAAACTTACAATATTTCTTCTTCAATTTCCCTTGATGCTTACGATTCTGCTCTAGAACAGCATTTCTTCTTATGAGCTGCCACTTGATCAGAGTGTGCATAACAAATGCCTTTGTACTCAACCGTAAGGAACTTCAGCACACTAGGGTGAACAAGTAAACAGTTAGGCGGACAGTATAATAATTTTTACCAAACGTCCATGAGCCTATCAAAAATTGTTCATGCGACACCTAACTTCTGACCTAATAGTATCACATTGATTTCAGTGATCCCAAACTCTTGTCCTGGCCAATTCCTATTCATGATTTCAAGGTTTCCCAATACAACGGCAGCATCAAAACCCATCAATTCCTGTTCGAATTGAATCAAAGATCTGGCTTTTCTCACAAATAACCAATATCCAATTGAAATTGTGCGGTTTTTTGACGGATAATCTGGTCTAGGACAACAAAACTCAATTTAATATGCTACGGATCTCTGTTCGTAAAACAGAAAAGAAATTCAACTCGGAGAGCTCCAAATTGCCAAGATCGCATCTTTAATCAAAGAATTGATAGAATTGGGAAGAGAGAAGAGTATCGATACATACCTTCTTGTGTCTGGCATTGAGTTCTTTGGTAACGGATGCCTCCTCGTTCGCCTGGGATCCGAACAGAAGAATTATTGGTTAGATATGACAAAAATCAGAGCAATATCTCCCTCCCTCCATTTGTGTTACTTTCTTCTTCTTCTTCTCCGCGGAGAGAGAAGGATCCAATCCAATAGGAGGCGGTAAAAAGAAAGAAGAAAGGAATGGAAATTAATATTTTTTTTTTCTTCCCCCTCATTCTTCTTCTCTTTATTCCGTTATTACTATTTATTTATTTATTTATGTGAGAAGAATGCATTCTGATCACAGCCCTCTTTGGGTAAGGGTGGAAGTGAGAAAGTGAAGAAGTGAGAAAGTGGTAATAGTTTTCTTTGAAATTTGAGAATTGGTTAGTAAGTTTTTCGATGTTTGAATGTTATTGAGAAATATAATTTAGAAAACGTTATGTCTTTTTCGGTGTTTGGATAATAATGTGAAAGTGAAAAAGTTGACCGCAAAATAATATTAAAATAAAAATCAATTAAGAAAAATAAAAAATGGACTGTAATTAGAATGCAAGTAAGATTTATATAATCAAAAAATTAACTGTTTTGTGCTACAACTTATTACAAATGAGATTTACATGACCACAAAATTAACTATAGCACTCTGAAAGTGAGAAAATGATTGTGTAAAAGAGAAAAGAGAAAAGAAAAAAGAAAAAGAGGTTTTCTTATTTTTCTTTTCTGGTGTTTAGATAGATAGGGAAGTGAGCAATTATACTTCCCCATTTCCTTACTTCCACCCACTTTCTTGCAACCAAACACGCCAATAATTGCAGTGCTTTTGTGAAAATTGCTATCATAGACGTAATGTTTTATGAGAATTGCTATCATGATCATAGTGTTAATTAGAGTGAGAATATTTAAATTTTTTTAAGATACGATCAGATCAGGATCGCACTGGATTATGACCGGAATGACGGTGCATAGAATTTCTCAGTTAGTGACAGATACCTCTATTTATATTTGGGGTTTCTAATATATTTATTTTTATTTGGGGCTTCTAATATATGCTCAGTTTGAACACGTGCTGTACACGTGAAATAAGCTCATGATTTCTTTGAATCCTTCCGTTAACTTGATAGATTGATTCGATTGATATTTTTTGTCTTTTTAATTAGAATTAATTCTAATATGATGTGCATCGTTTCCATTGTGAATCTTAATAAATCAAAACGTCCGGAAAAGGCAGATTTATTTCAGGGCAATTTGTTTTAAAAATCTTATTTCCGAATTAATAAAAAAATTCTTTCAAATTTAATTATAAGAATTGATATGTGACAGATCATGGAGGCATTGAGGGCCTTTGCCTCACTTGCGTAGCATTAGACGACGTGGGATAATAATTTTTTGGTTTGAATTTGACGAACCCGGATCTAAGCGAAACAAAACCGGTCTTGACAAACCTTAACACAAAATTGTTGATGTAAAACTGTAATGATTTTAGTTCGGGGTTCACTAAAAATGGATCTAAAATTAAGTGAATTTCATTTATGACTTGTCTTTCATCATTTTATTTTCTCAAATGACAAAATTTGTAACACCTTGTAAGAAGTTATGTAACACCCTGTTCCCGGAATACGTACTTGATACGTATTCTGATTTTTTTATCATATTTTTTTGATTTAGTTTTGTATTTGTTTTTTTTATGATTATTGATGTAATTGTTTTGTATTAGATCTGGATTCTCAGACTTAGAGTCAGCCCTGATCCGGACCGGGAACCCGATACCAGCCAGTAGCCCGATTTGACTTTCTGGTAGTCTGATTTGACCGATTTCAGTTTCAGAGACTGTTTTCTAATATTCTAGATTTCTCATGATTTTTCAGAATTTTTCTGCAAAATCTCCAAAACCGGTGTCGGTCGGCGTCGCTGACAGATTCCCGGATTTTTAGTTTTCAAACGGGATTGAATTTTCAAAAACAGCTTTCACGTTACTTCTTAGAATTTCATTTTCTATCTAAAAACATTTTTTTGGGATTTTTTAAAATTTATCAAAATTTTACCGATTTTTGTGTCGACCGGTACCACCGGAAGATTCCAAAATTTTAATTTGAAATTTACATTGAATTTCTCAAATCCGATTTCACCTTGTTTCTTAGAATAATATTTGCTATTTTTGAGAATTTTTCGGAACGATTCTGAAACAGTCAAATTTTCGCCTTATTAAAATAATAATATTTATTACCGGTCTTATCTTTTCGTACTTTCTCCTTCCCTACTCCCCTGATTTGTACTTCCAGAAATTATAATAAATAATTTATTTAATAATAAAAATTTTATTCTAATTTTCTTTCTTTTTCCTTATCTTTTTTTCCTTTTCTTTAAATTTTCTTTCTTTTTCTTTCTTTACTTTCTCCCTCCTTTGACTCCCCCCCTCCATCCCCTGGCAAATGCAGCACAGCCGCAGCAAGGGAGCAGAGCATGATGGGCTGAGCAACCCATCCCCCCTCCATCCCCATTCATCATCTCAATCTCCATCCTCTCCATTAAATCCTCTCACTTCCTTCTCTTTTCAATTTACATTTCAATTTCATCTTAACCACCTCAACAAAACTAAACTCACTCCTCCCTTCTTCATGGCTGCCGCCTCCACCATCACCGCCGCCGCCGCCGGCCGCCCTTAGGCCGGCCACCCACTCCCCCACAACCCCTCTCCACTCCACCACCTTCTTCAACCTCCATCAACCACCAACCATCACCAATTTCTACAAAAACTCATCACTTCTCTTCCTTCTTGTAACGCCCCGATCCGGCGGGTACGGAGACGTTACTGCGACGTATATACGCAGGTCAGAAATACCCTCACGTATATACGCTAAGCATCAGTACAGGTAAGAATCAGAGTACAGAAGCACGTGGTGCATTATACATTCCAACACATGAGTGCAGTTACAAAGTTATCACCAGTGGTGACAAATATTACAATAATATTACATCACCAACATGGCGCGAATGCGAGAATATAAAGGATGTACAGGTATGAACGGTATAAATGGAGGCTCAGAGTCATAACAAGAAAACTCTACAGCCGAACAAGGGGGCCAGGAAGGATGGGGCTCTGGACGGTCTGTTGGAGATCCACGCTACCGCTGCGCCACTCTGTTCAGCAATTGGGAGAATCCACATGCTCTAAGCTCCAAAACCTGGACATGAGGATTCAGAGGAGTCAGAACTCCCCGGCGAGTGGTGATGCGAAAGCCAAGTGGCGAGCATAGATAAGCACACGTGTATCGATAAATCTGGATCATAAACATGAAAACCGTGTCATAGACACAAGCATACAGGAGCAAGTAGATATATAGCAATTGATATCAAGTAGGAAAGACTCATAGTAGATTAGATAAGAGCAGGGGACTAATGGAATAGAACACGGGTGATGAAACAGGAAGAAAGTAGGCATAGTATAATAATCATAAAACCGAAAATCTGAAGTAAAATCCGATACAAGCAAACGTGACAAAGCATACTACGGATACCTGGTTAGCATCATTTATTATTATTATTACTCGTCTTACCCAGATGTCTAGATATGTGATCTAGCGTCCCAGCGCACATATATCCACATCTAAGTAAAGCAAGGTTGTTATTGGAAACTAACGGGGGTATCAACGAACAATGTTTATAGTGGGTCCCGTACATACCCGGGACCACGGCCCAGGATTGTTCCGTTGCTTGGTGGACGGAACCTGCTGCAAGGCGATCAGGAGGGTCTTATAGAATGCCCTTTATCAAGATAGTACCAGGAAGGAGGGAGCCAGCACTCCCCTCGGTCGCCTGGAGGCCCACAGGTCAGACCGGAAGTTTTAGTTGCACAACATGTCTAGTACCACTGTAAACACGAACATATATTGATAGCCACAAGTTTCCCCTGACCCGATGCAAGTTGTTCCTTTTTTATGATTTATTGTGTAGTTATCAAATTTACGGGAATAGCAGGTACAAGACATGATCAGGAATTCAGGAGTACATGAGTACTATAAATTCAGGTCACTGTATATATAATACAGGATAACAAGTATAGTATTCCCATAAATGTGATAATCACAGGTCAAGTATTAATATTTTCAAGAGGCAAGTGATAAGTCATGTCATAGTAAGAAGCAAGTGTCAAGTAGCAAGTCGGGTGTCAGGTGATGATACATCAGTTGACAAGTGATATAGAGAGGTGTCAGGTATTAGCAGGTAGATGATAGATATCAAGCAAAAGCATGTCAAGTGTTAATATATCAAGTGTGTACTTGGCAAGTGATAAAATAATAGCTGAGCACAATCAAGCAGAGCTGAGCAAGCTGGAGCGAAGCTAATGTACAACACTAAATGCTATCACGCTCGGCGTGGTTACCACTCGCAGCGTAACTAGACACACGTGTCGCAGTAAGCGTATGAACGCTATACTACTACTCACGGGAAGCCATGCTCACGGGATAATTACACTCGAACGGAGTAAACGGTAAAGTGTTGACGCTAGGTCCGCCTACCAGGCGTTGTATAGAGAAAGTCCAGAGGACTTTAAACCTCAAAGGTTGTACCCAGAGGTTAGGGTACCTGCAGAGAAGGTGTTAGTTCCAGATATAAGACAATCAAGTCGATCCGACGAAGCGGGAAAGTCAAGAGGAAAGCGAGAACACTCGCCTAAATCTTCAGAAAACATAGTGAAATTCCCGATCTCTGGAATTCAGGTGACCAACGCTTAAACGCGTTAAAGAGAGTGATAGGTAGAGAGGAGAAAATCAAGAGAGAGAAAGAGAATGAGAGAGAGGAGAGAGAAAAGTGAGAACTAGAGAGAGAAGTCCATGGAGAGAGAGAGAAAGTATAGGGAGAGAGATTGTGTACAGGGGACGCGAGTTTGAGAGTGAGACGCGGGGGTCGCAGACGCGGGAGTCGCGTCGCGTAGATGCCACAAACGCGAGGTTCGAGACCCGCGTTCAAGTTATAACATGAGAATAACACAGACGCGGGCATGAGCTCCGCGTCGTGTTGACACGAGAAGGACACAGACGCGGGCATGAGCTCCGCGCCGCGTCAATACATGAACGCGAAGGCCGCGTTATACAAGTATCAAGAACGCGAAGATTCGCGTTAAGGAATTGCCTAGACGCGGGCGTAAACTCCGCGTCTAGCAATCAACAGAGAGAAAGAGAGAGACAGGAAAAGAAGGAGAGTGGGACGCAGGTTTTGGAGACGCAAGGATGAAAATAAGGGAAAGAAAAGAAAGAAAGAAAGAAGGAAGGAAAATGAAGAAAGAAGGAAAGAAAGAAAGGAAAGGAAAGAAGAGAAGGGAAGGGGGTGGTAGCCGGCGATGGCCGGCGGTCACCGGCGGCGGTCGGAGTTGGCCGGAGAAAGCGGCCAAGGCTCCAAATCCAAACCAATAGTGGGGTGCAAGTGTAGTTCATTTTAGATTTTTGGAGTTTTGCAAAAAGAGTTTCGGAGAGCAAAGCTATAGCTCGTCGGAAAGAGCACGACGAGGAGAGGAAGATGACATGGTCGTTGGTGGCCAAGGTGGAGTATGTGGTGGTGGAGATGATGGAGAAAGTGGTGGTGGAAATGGGTTACTTTGGTGGAAAGAGAGAAAGAAGAAGGTGGTGGAGATGGTGTTGTGGTTGTTGGAATGGTGGAGGAGATGGAGGAGAGAAAGGTGGAGAAGTTGGTGGTGGAAATGGAAGTTGGAGATGGTGGGTGGAAAGGATGGGAGAGGTGGCCGGCCATGGGAGCAAGGGCTGTTTCATGGCTGCCATTTTGTTCTCAGGAAAGAGAAGGAAAGGAAAAAAGGATGAATGAAAGAGAAGGAAAAAATGGGTGGTTATATAAAGGGAAAGTTTAAGATATTTACATGATGCCATTGACATTCATATTAAATGAAACATGCGTTTCATTCAAAGGAAATGGGTTGCGTCCCCATCCAACAAAGACTCGCGTCTGGCAATTGCCCAGACGCGAGGATGAAAATTCGCGTTTGGGGGAAAAACGCGAATACTGCGTTTACAGAAAGGACAAAAGTCAGATTTGACTTGAAGGACGTAACATTAAATACAGTATGGAGAGGATCACTGTATTAAATGTTGAATCCAGGTTGGTGAAACTCGCGTCTAGCGAGGAGAGAGAGAAAAAGGAAAAAGAGAAAAGTAAAATATCTGGATAAAATTCCCGTATCTGGGAAAACACTGAAAACTCCGGAAAAGTCCAAAAAATTAAGTAGCTTGGAAAGCTTCCCAAAGATTCTCAAAAATAATAAATATTATTTAAAGATTTTTGGTAAAATCGGTTTTCAGAAATTCAATCTCATTTTCATAATAAAAATTTTAAAGTCAACCGTTGATACCGGTCTACACCGGGTCGGCCGGATTTTGATAAAATCTGAAAAATCTCAGAAAATGCCTGAAAGGAGAAAATATAATTCTAAAAAGTAATACGAAAGCGGAATCCAGAAATTTGATTCCAATCGTAAACTAAAATTCCTGAAATCAACCAGTGATACTGGACGATACCAAATCCAGTGGAATTTCGATAAATTTAGAAAATTCTCAAAAAAAGTATTTAAATAGAAAATGTAATTTTAAGAAGTTACAGGAAAGCCGTTTTTAGAATTTCAACTCCGTTTGTAAATTAAAAATCCGAGAATCGAGCAGCGGTATTGGTCGACCCCGGTTTTGAAGATTTACAACTTAATTCTGAAAAATTTCAGAAAATCATGAAAAATCTAGAATATTGGAAAACGATATTTAAAACTGAAACCGGTCAAATCAGAATAGCAGAAATACCAAATCGAGCAATACTCTAGGATCGAACTCCCGGTTCAGACTAGGGCTGACTCCGAGTCCATGAATCCAGATCCACAGCAAAACGATCATATAAATAATTCATAATACAAAACAAATACCGGAAGTAAATCAAAAAATACGATCAGAAAATATGAATACGCAACTAAGTACGTATTCGGGGAGCGGGGTGTTACACTTCTCTTCTCCAAAATTCACCCTCATCTCCACCAAATTCTCCACTTCTACCACCCCATCATCACCTCCTCCTCCTCCTCTAACTCCCCAACACCACCAATCATTACCATCACCACCACAACTACCACCACCGACCACCATCACCAACTCTACCAACAACAACAACAACCCACTACAACCTCCCACCCCTCTCTCCCTTAGGCCGCGCGCGCCCCACCACCGCCGGCGATGACGCCGCCGCCGGCCGGCCATCTCCCCTCCCCCCACCATTTCTTTTCCTTCTTTCTTTCTTTCTTCCTTTTTTTCTTTCTTTAATCCTTTCTTTCTTTCCTTTCATTTCCTTTCCCTAAATAAAAACCCAATTTTTCCACATTCCTAAAATATCCCTTCCCTCATTCCCTTATTACTTCCCCATATTTACAACTATACCCCTCCCCTTTTAATTCCAAATTCTTTTCTAAAAACACCATATTTTCTCTCTCTTTCTCTCTCTTCTTCCTACAATTTTCTCTCTCCTCTCTTATTCCCTCTCTAATATTTATATAAATATTTATAATTATATATTTTAATATATATTTATGGGCTAGAGGCTTGCTCGTACGGTTCGCCGATTTCCCGGATTTTTAACCGGTATTTCGTCCCGGTTTCAGGCGAGTGCTTTTTAATACATTTAAAAATAAACGCTCTTGTATTTATATTATGGAATTGATATGTGGATATTTTAGCATGCTTAGCACTTGTTACCGTAGTTTTAATACACGATATCATGCTTTGCGAGTTAATACCTGGACATGTTATACTTGACACGTGACATCTGACACCGACCCTAGACATGTTATACTTGATATACGATTTATGACACCAGCACACGGTATTTACACCGGCACTTGGCATGTTACACTTGATATATGATTTATGACACCGGTACTCGGTATTTACACCGGTACTCAGTATTTACACCCGCACTTGGCATGTTACACTTGATATATGATTTATGACACCGGTACTCGGTATTTACACCGGTACTCAGTATTTACACCGACACTTGGCATGTTACACTTGATATATGATTTATGACACCGGTACTCAATATTTACACCAGCACTTGGCATGTTACACTTGATATATGAAATATGACACTGGTACTCGGTATTTACACCGGCACTCGGTATTTACACCAACCCTTGTCATGCTATATTTGACACCGGTACTTTCCATGCTATATTTGACACATGATACCTGACACCGGTACTTACCATGTTATACTTGACACCTGACACCTGTATTACCTGACATATTCATGATTATTATACTGTTACCAGATATTTGGTACTCCTGAACTCTTGTACTCCTGAACTCCTGTATTCCTGAACCCCTGAAAAAGGGTGACTCCTGTATTATACTCCTGTTAATTCCCGTAGTTGGATAATCATGGTTATACTGTATACACTTGTGGACATTATCTTTGGGCAATATATATAATAAAATACTCAACTTACACTGGGTGGGGGAAACTGATGGAAACCGATATGATGTCATATTTATAATGGTGATATTCTGAAGTGTCGTATGGGGCGCGTAATGATAAGTCCCCGGAAGCAGTAGCCTGACTCTGAAGTGTCGTGTGGGGCGCGTAATGATAAGTCCCCAGAAGCAGTAGCCTGTACTCCTGAGCTAGTCCCGGGCAGAGACCGGACCCACTATAAATATGAGCCATCAGATTTATCAGTTTCCAATTAATAACTTATCTTATTCATAAGTGGATGTATGTGTACCGGTAGCACATACAAAAGCATATGAATCGGATGAATAACATAAAACAACCAAACAATAATAATGTTAGGAACGTGTGATATTTGGTCTTTCCTTTGTTCGGGTCCTGATACTCACATATCAGACCCAGGTAAGTTCTACATAGTGCGAACGCTAGTATGGACTATCAGTGATGTGAGGCGCTGGTAGGGAGGCGATTGAAATATCAAACGGTACTGACTATTATTATTGGATTAATTAAAATGCAACACCTTTATATTTTTCAGTTACAGTATTATGCTCTGAATTGACACCCTGTTTTATAACTCATGACCTCTGTGATACCATGATAACTCCAGACACACTCTAGTTCTGTTACCCTGAGGGTAACTCAAGTTGTATGAACTCAGTGTAAGAACACCTAGAGGGGGGGTGAATAGGTGTACGGCTAATCTAATGAACAAAATGCGGAAATTAAAAACTAAATTGCAACACACTTAATGTAACCAACGAGTGTAGCCGAATTCTTGGTGAAGGGCTCTGGACTAACTCCTCTTGATTCCTCTGAATAAGAGTTGAGGTGCTATATGAAGCTCTCGTGGTTAAACACAAGTGAGGTATACACAAACAACACAAGCATATATGATATGGAAATATGATGCAATGCTCAAAGTAATAGAGAGAGTTAGAGTCAATGGATCAATCGCTAACACACAGATATGTTTCGAGGTTCGAGCACACAGCTCTACGTCCCCGTCTTTACACAGAAGGATTTCCACTAACTTGTCCACACAGAACTCCCACACAGGGAACCTCCACTGAGGATTTGGGGCAATACAATCGGGAGTACACAACTCCTCTCTCAATTACAAACACAACCTCTACACTTAGAGGCTAGGCACAAAGCCACACAAATAAACCTCACAAATGAGGGATAGGCACAAAGTCACTACAAACACAATCCACCTCTTCACTAAGAGTGATACCAACACAACCTCCACTATCAACCTCTCACTAGAGGGATACCCAAAATCACCTCTCACTAGAGGGATAACACAAATCAAGGAGGGGTTTACAACTTGGTGGTTTCCACAACCACAAACCAATTTTTTCACAAAATAAAGATCCTAAATAGATAGGACAGTAAGATAGCTCAAGTGTGGAAAATAAAGAGTTTGGAAATCAAAAACTCAAAGAAAACTATTGGGAAAACAACTAGGACAAGATTAAAATGAAGATCAAAAACCAATCCCAAAGTTTCTCCTTTTTCTTGAATTTTTCAACCCTTTAAAATAAAATAAAGATCAAATCTTTAAAGCTCTAAACCTCTTTTTGAAACTAGAAATAAAACACTAGAGAATGGGAGAATTTTGCTCTTAGAAGTCTTCACAAAAACCAACCTCAAATGGGGTATAAATAGGCCCCATAGAAATTCTGCCCGTTGGCTGCTGACTAGGCCCAGATTGGCCTTCCGGTCGACCAGCCAACGGTCAAATTTCTGACCGTTGAGCCTTCCGGTCGACCGGGCCCTGAACCAGAGAGCAACGGCTCTCTGGCCGGTCGACCGCCCGGTCGACCGGGGAAACCCGAGAGTGGGTTGCCTTCAGTCGGTCGACCGGCCAACTGATATGGCCATGTGCACGTCTTGTGCACATCCGGTCGACCGTTCCGGTCGACCGGCTCCTGATCCGGTCGACCGCCAGAGCCTGGCAGAGCTGTTTAAAGGATTTAAAAGTTAGGTTTTTAATTACCAAATAAATCCCATAAAATCTCTAAAAATCCACAAAAATAGTTTCAGTATAATACTTTGATATACAAACAAGTGTGGAAAAATTCAACACATATTTCAAACAATTTGAACCATTTTTGTGTTATGAAAATTTTACCGAAAATCAAAAACCGTATTTTTCAAAACTTGAATTTTTGAAATGAAAAACCGTTTTGTCCAAAACTCATCCAAATACAAAAACATGATATTTGAAACAACTTGAAGCATATAGTATATGGATAGAATCCAATATACATGAAAGAAATATATATCAATGTTTTTGACTTAAAAACCAAAAATAAGTTTTGTTAAAATGCCAAAACTCCAAACTCATGAAATAGACTATCAAACTAAGTTTGTTTAAATAGTTGAAGTATACATGTATATAGAACATATCTAAGATACATTAAACCATGTAAACTTGTATTAATTCAATCTATTCATGAAAACCAAGATCGGTTATACTAAAAAACCAAAAACCAAAACATGAAAACTTAAACAAGTGTGTGTTGTGAACTTGAGCATATCACACTATCTAATCTTTACAAATGGATCTAAAACATAAACTAAACTATGTACCGAGGTCTTCTTGTAGAGCGCCGTCTCCAAGTCGACTCGATCCAAACGTGATCCACCGAGCTTGAATCCAACGAGTGCTAGATATGAACTTTGACGCTCGGGCTCTTGAATCACCATATGAAAAGCTCCAAAACACCTTCATTGAAGCTAATCACCTACTAATATCTTGGTTAGAGATCTGAAACTAAACATCACAAGATTATTAGTAAACTCTAACTACATAAGTTAATCATCATCAAAACTAGAGTAAAAAGCCTCTGGGCCAACAATCTCCCCCTTTTTGATGATGACAAAAACTCATGGAGTTATATATGCATGGATTAAAGTTAAGCTTCAAAGAAGCTCCCCCTTAACTCATGCATAGCAATAAACAATAAATATATGCAATGAATATTAAACATGAATATGCATAGATATTGTAATACCCCGTTCCCGGAATACGTACTTAGTTGCGTATTCAGATTTTCCGATCGTATTTTTTCGATTTGTTTCCTGTAGTTGTTTTGCTTTATGAATTCCTTATATGATTGTTTTGTCTTGGATTTGGATTCGTGGACTCGGAGTCAGTCCCAGTCCGAACCAGGAACTCGATTATAGTATATTATTCGATTTGGTCTTTCCGGTGATTAGATTTGACCGATTTTAGTTTTAAATATTATTTTCCATTATTATATATTTTCTATGATTTTCTAGATTTTTCTGGAATTAAAATGAATTTCTTCAAAACCGGTGTCGGCCAGTGCCGCTGACCGATTCCTGGATTTTTAATTCTTAAACGGTTTGGAATTTCTAAATGATTCTTTAGACATTATTCCTTAGAATCATATTTTCTACCTACATTCTTTTTCTGAGGATTTTTGGATTTTATGAAAATTCCAACGGAGTCGGTAAATTATTGATTCCAGGATTTTTAGTTTTAAAACTATAAAGTATTTCTTAAAACGGATTTCACTATGTTTCTTAATATAATATTCTTGATTTTTGATATTTATTTCGGGTCGTTCCGAGATACTTGATTTCGGGACGCATCCGGTATTTTCCCGAAAGATTTCCGCATCCATGACTTAAACCCAGGAATCCGCCACTTTCATTATTTTCATTTTCCTTTCCAAGAAAATATCTTCTCTTTCCAATTCCTTTTCCTTTTCCTAATTTCTTTATTTCCTTTAGCTTCCTCCATAAGCTTTCATTTTCATCCACACACTTCCTTTAATTCTCCACCACACAATATTTCCACCTCACCAACTTCCACACACTTCTTCTCCACCTCACCCCTCACCATGGCAAGCCCCTATTGGCCAAGAGAACCACCTCATCCTCCACTTTGCAAATAAGCCCCTCCCTTTTTATTATTTGCAACTCCTTCACAAATTCCAAAACCTATAAATACCCTTCCTTCTCCATTTCAATTCCTTTTTCTCTCTTCATCACTTCACCAAGATATTAGCCTCCACCTAAACTCTCTCCCTCTCTCTCTCTTGGATCTCTCTCTCTCTCTCATGTTTCTCTCTCCTCTCTCTTTCTCTCTCCTCTCTTTCTCACTCTAGCTCTCTCTCTCTCTCTCTCAACCGCACCCTCTCTCTCTCCTGATTCTCTCTCTCTCATCATCTCTTTCTCTCTCTAGAAATCTCCCTTTCTCTCTCTAGATTTCTCTCTCTTTCTCTCTCTTCACTTTCTCTCTCCTCTTCACTTTCTCTCTCTATATATATTATTATTTTATGGCGCGTGCGCGAGTTCCATGGATTTCGGACTTTTCGGCTTTCCGGTGATTTAGGCGAGTAGTCTCGCCTCTATTTGAGTTTCCCGTTTCATCGGTCGATAAGTATTTCGCTTCTTATTTCCATATTCATGTATTGTATTTCATGCTTTATATCTTTTATTGCTTTATGCTATGCGTGGCCGACCCTTCGTGGTCGTTGGACTTGTTGGACTTTGGACCATTGCTTTTACATTACCACTTGGCATTATTTTAGACTTGTCAGTATGTGCTACCATTTATCATATGTATATCACTTGGCAACTGTGTTATCATTTAACCACCTGCCATGCCACTATTTGGCAAGACCCTTTTATTATGTCATGACTTACCTGACTACTATCCATTCTTGATATGCTTGGTTGTTTACTAAATATCACCACTCTGTCATGCTATCACTTGACACCCAGCATGATGACTTGACTTGTGATTATCATCTTTACGGGGACCTTGACTTATGATTCTGTGTCATGATCAGTGACCTGTTTTCCTGCTTTACATACAGAGACCTGACTATATAGTACTTATGTACTCCTTATTCCTGATCATGTCTATTTCCTGTTTTTCCCGTAAAGTGATAATTAAACTATTGAATCTTAAAATGGACCAACTTGTATTGGGTCGGGGGAAACATGCGGATATCGATATGTGTTCGTGTTTACAGTGGCATTAGGTATTGTGCACTATATCCGGTCTGACCTGTGGTACTCCAGGGGACCGAGGGGAGAGCTGGCTCCCTTATTCCTGTTATTATAAGGGCATACATAAGTCCCTCCTGTTAGGCCTTGCGGCTGGTTCCGTCACCATGCAACGGAACACCCTGGACCGTGGTCCCGGGCATGCACGGGACCCACTGTAAACATAGTTCGTTGATACCCCCGCTGTTTCCAATAACAACCTCGACTTGCTTATATATGGATGTATGTGAGTTGGCCGTACACCGAGACACATACCGAGATATATGGGCAAGACGAGTAATAATAAAGTGTCATAATAACCGGCTCTTTAAGTTGTAAGTAGAGGTATGTGGAATGGGACGCATACCAAAGCCTGCAACTTAAACGGCTATGAATCTGTGATGTGCCTTACCGTATTTGATTCTCCGGGACTTTATATCGGATTTCCTGTTTTATGAGTATTATGTTATAACTACCTGGTAGCTCGGATTGGTTTTATTCGGATTTCCTGTTTTATGATTATCCTGCCATATCTATTCATACCTGCTCTAACCTATCTGCCTCCTGAATATTTCCTACTTGATATCACTTGATATATGCATTATTGTGCTCACCCTGCTTCACCACTTGGTTTTGCTTCTACACTCGCCTGGGGAGTATCATTTGACTCCCCTGGATTCTCACGTCCAGGTCTTGGAGCTAGGAGCGTGTGTTCAGAGTAACGCAGCAGTAGCGTGGATCTCCAGCCGACCGTCTTGAGCCACATCCTTCCAGACCCCTTTGTACCTCTCGAGTTTTCCTATTAGCAAACTCGTGAGTGTCCTTTACTTTCATACTTGTACTTCTTTGTATACTTGTATGCGAGCTCCCTTCTTTACTGTTCATTCATGTATATTCCTTGTACTCTCGCATTTGCGCATATTAGTGATATGATATTCATGTAATATTGTAATCACTCTGGTGATAATTCTGTAATTGTCTATATGTGTTGGAATGTATAATGCACCATTTGCTTCCGTACTCTGATTCTTGTCTGTACTGATGCTTAGCGTATATACGGGAGGGTAGTTCTGACCTACGTATATACGTTGCAGTGACGTCCCCGTATCGCCGGGATCGGGGCGTTACAGGTTGGTATCAGAGCTTAGGCTCTGACCTCCTCAGTACGTCCAGAAGGCAAATCAATGGTAAAGAGATTTGCAACTGGAATACATGAGTCTTGGTTATACATTCCAACTGCAAGTGCAGAGTTATCTATTTCTTGACTATCTTTCCTTTGATTTCAAATCCCTCCTTGACTATCTTTCCTTTGATTCCAAATTCCTCCTATCCTTTCCCTGTTTTGGTTTTATGAAGCCTTATACTATTTTAAGATATGACTAGACTAGAGAGGTAGTGGCTGGTTCAGAATGAAGCTTTTATGTGATCTCTTCGGCCAACTTGATGAAGCTTGGTATTCTCCAGATCGATCTTGATCTGGCTATCTTTCAGAGGACAGCAGTCGGATTCTTAATTATCGGTCTTCTTTATTATGCTCAGGATTTTCGGGGTTTTCTTTATTTCACAGCCACGACATCATCAGTATTATTCAGCATTATTCTTAAGATTTATTACACAGCCACGACATCATCAGCCGGAAATGCAGAGTATGATTATTATTCAGTTGACTTGAGAGCCCTACCTATAGTGCTTCATATCTTAATTGGTATAAATTCCACCCTTGTCCCCTTTGTATTCAATTTGCCCCTTAACGAAATTGCGAGGACGCAATTTTTGTAAGGTGGGTGGATTGTAATACCCCGTTCCCGGAATACGTACTTAGTTGCGTATTCAGATTTTCCGATCGTATTTTTCGATTTGTTTCCTGCAGTTGTTTTGCTTTATGAATTCCTTATATGATTGTTTTGTCTTGGATTTGGATTCGTGGACTCGGAGTCAGTCCCAGTCCGAACCAGGAACTCGATTATAGTATATTATTCGATTTGGTCTTTCCGGTGATTAGATTTGACCGATTTTAGTTTTAAATATTATTTTCCATTATTATATATTTTCTATGATTTTCTAGATTTTTCTGGAATTAAAATGAATTTCTTCAAAACCGGTGTCGGCCAGTGCCGCTGACCGATTCCTGGATTTTTAATTCTTAAACGGTTTGGAATTTCTAAATGATTCTTTAGACATTATTCCTTAGAATCATATTTTCTACCTACATTCTTTTTCTGAGGATTTTTGGATTTTATGAAAATTCCAACGGAGTCGGTAAATTATTGATTCCAGGATTTTTAGTTTTAAAACTATAAAGTATTTCTTAAAACGGATTTCACTATGTTTCTTAATATAATATTCTTGATTTTTGATATTTATTTCGGGTCGTTCCGAGATACTTGATTTCGGGACGCATCCGGTATTTTCCCGAAAGATTTCCGCATCCATGACTTAAACCCAGGAATCCGCCACTTTCATTATTTTCATTTTCCTTTCCAAGAAAATATCTTCTCTTTCCAATTCCTTTTCCTTTTCCTAATTTCTTTATTTCCTTTAGCTTCCTCCATAAGCTTTCATTTTCATCCACACACTTCCTTTAATTCTCCACCACACAATATTTCCACCTCACCAACTTCCACACACTTCTTCTCCACCTCACCCCTCACCATGGCAAGCCCCTATTGGCCAAGAGAACCACCTCATCCTCCACTTTGCAAATAAGCCCCTCCCTTTTTATTATTTGCAACTCCTTCACAAATTCCAAAACCTATAAATACCCTTCCTTCTCCATTTCAATTCCTTTTTCTCTCTTCATCACTTCACCAAGATATTAGCCTCCACCTAAACTCTCCCTCTCTCTCTCTCTTGGATCTCTCTCTCTCTCCTGTTTCTCTCTCCTCTCTCTTTCTCTCTCCTCTCTTTCTCACTCTAGCTCTCTCTCTCTCTCTCTCAACCGCACCCTCTCTCTCTCCTGATTCTCTCTCTCTCATCATCTCTTTCTCTCTCTAGAAATCTCCCTTTCTCTCTCTAGATTTCTCTCTCTTTCTCTCTCTTCACTTTCTCTCTCCTCTTCACTTTCTCTCTCTATATATATTATTATTTTATGGCGCGTGCGCGAGTTCCATGGATTTCGGACTTTTCGGCTTTCCGGTGATTTAGGCGAGTAGTCTCGCCTCTATTTGAGTTTCCCGTTTCATCGGTCGATAAGTATTTCGCTTCTTATTTCCATATTCATGTATTGTATTTCATGCTTTATATCTTTTATTGCTTTATGCTATGCGTGGCCGACCCTTCGTGGTCGTTGGACTTGTTGGACTTTGGACCATTGCTTTTACATTACCACTTGGCATTATTTTAGACTTGTCAGTATGTGCTACCATTTATCATATGTATATCACTTGGCAACTGTGTTATCATTTAACCACCTGCCATGCCACTATTTGGCAAGACCCTTTTATTATGTCATGACTTACCTGACTACTATCCATTCTTGATATGCTTGGTTGTTTACTAAATATCACCACTCTGTCATGCTATCACTTGACACCCAGCATGATGACTTGACTTGTGATTATCATCTTTACGGGGACCTTGACTTATGATTCTGTGTCATGATCAGTGACCTGTTTTCCTGCTTTACATACAGAGACCTGACTATATAGTACTTATGTACTCCTTATTCCTGATCATGTCTATTTCCTGTTTTTCCCGTAAAGTGATAATTAAACTATTGAATCTTAAAATGGACCAACTTGTATTGGGTCGGGGGAAACATGCGGATATCAATATGTGTTCGTGTTTACAGTGGCATTAGGTATTGTGCACTATATCCGGTCTGACCTGTGGTACTCCAGGGGACCGAGGGGAGAGCTGGCTCCCTTATTCCTGTTATTATAAGGGCATACATAAGTCCCTCCTGTTAGGCCTTGCGGCTGGTTCCGTCACCATGCAACGGAACACCCTGGACCGTGGTCCCGGGCATGCACGGGACCCACTGTAAACATAGTTCGTTGATACCCCCGCTGTTTCCAATAACAACCTCGACTTGCTTATATATGGATGTATGTGAGTTGGCCGTACACCGAGACACATACCGAGATATATGGGCAAGACGAGTAATAATAAAGTGTCATAATAACCGGCTCTTTAAGTTGTAAGTAGAGGTATGTGGAATGGGACGCATACCAAAGCCTGCAACTTAAACGGCTATGAATCTGTGATGTGCCTTACCGTATTTGATTCTCCGGGACTTTATATCGGATTTCCTGTTTTATGAGTATTATGTTATAACTACCTGGTAGCTCGGATTGGTTTTATTCGGATTTCCTGTTTTATGATTATCCTGCCATATCTATTCATACCTGCTCTAACCTATCTGCCTCCTGAATATTTCCTACTTGATATCACTTGATATATGCATTATTGTGCTCACCCTGCTTCACCACTTGGTTTTGCTTCTACACTCGCCTGGGGAGTATCATTTGACTCCCCTGGATTCTCACGTCCAGGTCTTGGAGCTAGGAGCGTGTGTTCAGAGTAACGCAGCAGTAGCGTGGATCTCCAGCCGACCGTCTTGAGCCACATCCTTCCAGACCCCTTTGTACCTCTCGAGTTTTCCTATTAGCAAACTCGTGAGTGTCCTTTACTTTCATACTTGTACTTCTTTGTATACTTGTATGCGAGCTCCCTTCTTTACTGTTCATTCATGTATATTCCTTGTACTCTCGCATTTGCGCATATTAGTGATATGATATTCATGTAATATTGTAATCACTCTGGTGATAATTCTGTAATTGTCTATATGTGTTGGAATGTATAATGCACCATTTGCTTCCGTACTCTGATTCTTGTCTGTACTGATGCTTAGCGTATATACGGGAGGGTAGTTCTGACTTACGTATATACGTTGCAGTGACGTCCCCGTATCGCCGGGATCGGGGCGTTACAGATATGCATAAAACAATGAAATGAACATACTTTTGATACCAAATAAAAAAAATGCTCTTGATACCAAACATGAAATGCATCATCATGCATAAAACAAGCTCTTGATACCAAAATAAATTATTTCTTCTTCTCATAAACATGTTCTTTAAATAATGTTCTTGATACCAATAAAAAAACAAATTATGTTTCTAGATACTAGTATTCATGCTCTTGATACCAATATCAACAAAACATAAAACAAACTCTCTTAATACCAAATATGAAAACATGCATAACATAAAACATGCATATAAACTCAAATACTTCTCTCCCTTTTTGTCAATCATCAATAAAGGGGTCAAAAAAACCAATAAAAATATATTCTTCCCCTTTTTGTCCGAAAAGAAAATACTTCAAGGGGTGAAATCAAAACCAACATGATACCAATTAAAAATATATCAATATAGTGCATCATGATACCAATTGTAAGTGAACACATAGGTATGCCAACAAAAACAAATTTTTTTTTTGAGGAATACCAATTGAAAGTAAATGAGGCATTGAAAATCAAACTTAAGAAACCAATCAAAATTTTGATACCAAAATGAAAGATATAAACACTTGATTACCAATTGTAAGTAAACAAATAAAAAAAATCTTGATACCAATTGTAAAAATTAGTACCAATTGAAAATATTAAACACTTTGTGATATCAATTTGAAAAACATAAACCAATTGTAAGATATTTTTCATTTACCAATTGTAAGTATTTTTCATTTTGAGCATATGATACCAAATTAGAATCAATATTAATTTTTCAATCATTTTTCATCATAAAGTATGGGAGTAGAATAACAAAACCAATTTAAAGATGAAATATGAATTTTCTCCCCCTTTATGAAATACCAAATAAAACGATGCATAAGCTTGTATAAGTACCAATTGAAAACTAATCAATTGAAATATGATATGCATTAAAAATCAAGCTTAGCATAACCAAAATTTGTGCTCAACAATATAGAGATATAATAAGTACAAATAAATCATATATATGTATGAAAAAGTAGATACCAATCGAAATTGATACTATTGAAGTGTATGCATACATATATAAAAAACATATATATGAGTATACAAAAAGAAGTGAAAATTTATACCAATTGAAAAGATCCAACGATACCAATTGAAACTATAATAAAATCAAGTGTATAACTCATACTTCCTACCACCCATTCATGCACATGTTTTAAAAGGATTTTCAATAAAGAGCATACAAGGCATGGTCGCCCAACCAACCGCCCTTTGAAGGGTAGGGGTTTTCAAAAATAAGTTTGAAAATATTGTATGTTTGAAAAACTCTATCATAATGAAGAATACAAACTAGTTATATGAAAAACTTGTAAACTAGTACGAAATCCTTCAAGTAAGGAATAAAATAAAATTATATTTCATGAAAAATATGTAGATCACAAGATCATCAACACTCAAAATCCATAAAGCCCATATCATACTCATGAAAATAAAATCATGAGAAAATATTAAATAAAGTGAGTGCATACGAGTTATGTGAAACACATCATCATGAAAATAGGCAATTAAGCTCAAAATGAAATTCCTTAAAAACAATGAAAATCATCAAAACTAGAATCCTTCAAGGTATATGTATGTCATGTACAAACTAAAGAATACATACATATCTAAAAATAAACGAGTCCACAAAAGTATATGCATGAAGGCAAGTGGCTCAAGGATGTATATGTATATCTAATAGTTTAGACAAGATGGACATATACATGAAGTTAAAACATAAACATGAAAAACATGGATAAAATAGGAATACAAGTCAAAATGTTTGAATCATCAAAACTAGACTATACTAGTACATCTAATGGGTACAAATAAGCATTCAAGCACAAACATATAATAGTCTATTTGTAGCTCACTAGTTGTACAAGTATATATCCCAGTTTTAATGAAAACTAACATCCAAACAAGTAATCAAAACATGAAGCATGAAAATCAAAACAAAACTCATAAACATCCATATGATCATTATGTACATGCACATGCATTAGATCTAGGACATACACATTAGTTAAACAATTGTGAGAACACAAAGTATTAGTCCATATTAAACATTGGTGAACTCAAATACTAATCATGCATATCACTAATCTAATTATCATGGCATATGGCATAATGAACATTAAAACAAATCATGCTATAAATGAATGATCTAAAAGCATGCAAACATAAATGAGGAGTAAGGGATAGTTACCAAAACCATAAGGGCAACTCTCCATGTCTCCAAAACAAGGTGGTCCTTCCACCAAACTTCTCTTGAAAGTGATGCATCCAAATTTGTCCTCTTTAAGCTTGGAACGCATCCACCTCAAGGCACCATCGCTCTCACGTCATGCGAGAGCCCACACCTACATCAAATAGCATAGGGGTGGTCTTTGGTACCCACACTCTTTTGGGTCCATGGGGTTAGTTCCTTTCCTAACCCAAACAAATTTAGTTGCTAAATTTGCATAACAAAACTTAGCAAGGTGGCCCTTACGTCCACAATGTGTACAAGTGTACACATGAGCATACATAGTGTGATGAGTGTGAACGTGAGGAGCATGTGTATGCCGTGTATGGTGTGCATGCATAGAAGGAACTTGTTTCTTTCGAAACATAGATTCCAAACGTGAGTGGTTCATGGCACAATGGCTCAAAGTGGAGCCCAAAGAATCAACACTCTTCTTTAAATTACATATATCATTTTCAATGTTAGAAGAAGTGGAGCATGCACTAGGTGAGCTAGATGAAGCTACACTAGCATGGAAAACATGTGAATTTATATCATTTTTCAAAGAAACATTTTCTTTAAACAATCTTCTAATTCTTGTGAGATCAAATCAATTTTGTTTTTCAAAGAAACATTTTCTTTTACAACAAAATCAACTTTTGAAGATAAAGCCTCATTTTTCTTCAAAATATCATTATAATCATTTTTATTTTTCAAAAATTCATTCTCTTTTAGGGCAAGCTCAAGTTTAGATTTCAATGAATCCCTTTCATTAGAAATCTCCACTTTCTCTTGCAAAATCAAATCTAGTTTTGAACACAAATCCTTATTTTCTTCTTTTAGTTCAAAACTCTTCTTTTTCAAAAGATTATATTTTTCTAATAATTTTTCACAAACAATTGAAAGTTCTTCATTTAAAGCATTTGGATCAACATAATCATCACAAGAAGAACTAGCATCATCACCATCTAATTGAGTTTCCGAGTGTACCTCAAGGGAGTCATTCCCTTGGACCATGTAGCATTGTTGCTCGGATTCTCCACTAGATTCATCCTCCGTTTGGATTGGCAATTGAAGCTTGGAGGAGGTCAATGTGTTCCATACTGCAAACGCGGAATCACAGTTAGAAACCAACAAAAGATATTTTTTGTTAAGTGTGCTTCTAAGTGCCTCAAGGGCTTGTGCATTGGCCTCTATATGATTGCTATTACCAAGATAGGATTTCTTGGTAGCGGCAAGAAAAACATGCAAGCCTAGGGTTTTCAAATACATGGACATCCTAAATTTTCACATGTCAATGTTGGAAACATCAAACATGGGAGGTGTCAAGCAATCCATGAGTGTGTGCAAACAAAATAAGTGCGCAAATGCAAATGATAGATTAGCAAAACCAAGATCATACTCCTAGGTGGTTAGACCAAATATCAGGAGCGTAGGCTCTGATACCAATTGTAAGAACACCTAGAGGGGGGGTGAATAGGTGTACGGCTAATCTAATGAACAAAATGCGGAAATTAAAAACTAAATTGCAACACACTTAATGTAACCAACGAGTGTAGCCGAATTCCCGGTGAAGGGCTCTGGACTAACTCCTCTTGATTCCTCTGAATAAGAGTTGAGGTGCTATATGAAGCTCTCGTGGTTAAACACAAGTGAGGCACACACAAACAACACAAGCATATATGATATGGAAATATGATGCAATGCTCAAAGTAATAGAGAGAGAGTTAGAGTCAATGGATCAATCGCTAACACACGGATATGTTTCGAGGTTCGAGCACACAGCTCTACGTCCCCGCCTTCACACAGAAGGATTTTCACTAACTTGTCCACACAGGACTCCCACACAGGGAACCTCCACTGAGGATTTGGGGCAATACAACCGGAGTACACAACTCCTCTCTCAATTACAAACACAACCTCTACACTTAGAGGCTAGGTACAAAGCCACACAAATCAACCTCACAAATGAGGGATAGGCACAAAGCCACTACAAACACAATCCACCTCTTCATTAAGAGGGATACCAACACAACCTCCACTATCAACCTCTCACTAGAGGGATACCCACAATCACCTCTCACTAGAGGGATAACACAAATCAAGGAGGGGTTTACAACTTGGTGGTTTCCACAACCACAAACCAGTTTTTTCACAAAATAAAGATCCTAAATAGATAGGACAGTAAGATAGCTCAAGTGTGAAAAATAAAGAGTTTGGAAATCAAAAACTCAAAGAAAACTATTGGAAAAACAACTAGGATAAGATTAAAATGAAGATCAAAAACCAATCCCAAAGTTTCTCCTTTCTCTTGAATTTTCCAACCCTTTAAAACAAAATAAAGATCAAATCTTTAAAGCTCTAAACCTCTTTTTGAAACTAGAAATAAAATACTAGAGAATGAGAGAATTTTGCTCTTAGAAGTCTTCACAAAAACCAACCTCAAATGGGGTATAAATAGGCCCCATAGAAATTCTGCCCGTTGGCTGCTGAGTAGGCCCAGATTGGCCTTCCGGTCAACCGGCCGGTCGACCAGCCAACGGTGAAATTTCTGACCGTTGAGCCTTCCGGTCGACCACCCGGTCGACCGGGCCCTGAACCAGAGAGCAACGGCTCTCTGGCCGGTCGACCGCCCGGTCGACCGGGGAAACCCGAGAGCGGGTTGCCTTCAGTCGGTCGACCGCTCGGTCGACCGGCCAACTGATATGGCCATGTGCACGTCTTGTGCACATCCGGTCGACCATTCCGGTCGACTGGCTCCTGGTCCGGTCGACCGGTCCGGTCGACCGCCAGAGCCTGGCAGGGCTGTTTAAGGATTTAAAAGTTAGGTTTTTAATTACCAAATAAATCCCATAAAATCTCTAAAAAATCACAAAAATAGTTTCAGTATAATACTTTGATATACAAACATGTGTGGAAAAATTCAACACATATTTCAAACAATTTGAACCATTTTTTTGTGTTATGAAAATTTTGCCGAAAACCAAAAACCGTATTTTCCAAAACTTGGATTTTTGAAAAGAAAAACCGTTTTGTCCAAAACTCATCCAAATACAAAAACATGATATTTGAAACAACTTGAAGCATATAGTATATGGATAGAATCCAATATACATGAAAGAAATATATATCAATGTTTTTGACTTAAAAACCAAAAATAAGTTTTGTTAAAATACCAAAACTCCAAACTCATGAAATAGACTATCAAACTAAGTTTGTTTAAATAGTTGAAGCATACATGTATATAGAACATATCTAATATACATTAAACCATGTAAACTTGTATTGATTCAATCTATTCATGAAAACCAAGATCGGTTAAACTAAAAAACCGAAAACCAAACATGAAAGCTTAAACAAGTGTGTGCTGTGAACTTGAGCATATCACACTATCTAATCTTTACAAATGGATCTAAAATATAAACTAAACTATGTACCGAGGTCTTCTTGTAGAGCGCCGTCTCCAAGTTGACTCATTCCAAACGTGATCCACCGAGCTTGACTCCAACGAGTGCTAGATATAAACTTTGACGCTCGGGCTCTTGAATCACCATGTGAAAAGCTCTAAAACACCTTTGTTGAAGCTAATCACCTACTAATATCTTGGTTAGATATCTGAAACTAAACATCGCAAGATTATTAGTAAACTATAACTACATGAGTTAATCATCATCAAAACTAGAGTGGAAGGCCTCTGGGCCAACACTCAGATGATGGTGACATCGGATATGTGGTATATAGATGAGGGTTTCCTTATTTGGATTATCCCCTCGACGTATCAACCCCATGAATCCATAATCTGAGCTTATACAACTAGTTTTTGTAACGCCCCGATCCCACAGGTACGGGGACGTTATGGCGACGTTCAACAGTACAGTCAGATTCAGATTCAAGATTATCTGTATCTGAATTTGGGGTTCCAACAACGAGTACAAGAATATCATGACCTTGACAAT
Organism: Agave tequilana; assembly: GCA_038442645.1. Classification (NCBI taxonomy): domain Eukaryota; kingdom Viridiplantae; phylum Streptophyta; class Magnoliopsida; order Asparagales; family Asparagaceae; genus Agave; species Agave tequilana. Next base: position 40,245 of record JAVJIF010028704.1, read on the forward strand.
TCATTCCTTGACTCTGTTTTATTACTTCTTTCCTTCCAGTTGTCAACCAGAACATCCGTTTTCCTTCTCGCTTTCCTTGCATCGTCTTACTTCCCATCTGTTAGGATAAGTTCACTACCATACTTCTCCATCCCGAGTTCCTTCTAGATAGCAGAGTGCGCAGCGGAAGGGTTGTGGACCCGTAATATTTTAGCTTTGGGGTTAGAAATATTGTTTTCACACCTGAATGGAAATTGCGAGGACGCAATTTTTGTAAGGTGGGGAGAAATGTAACCCCCTGATCCCCGGTGTACGTAGTACCGTATCGGTACGCGATACGACGTACAAAAATTGACTTGACCTCCGTGGTAGTCCGATTGACCTGATTTCAATTTTAAAAATTATTTTCTAATATTTGAGATTTTTTACGATTTTCTGGAATTTTTCTGGAGTATTTCGGAAAATCTCCGTTGTCGGTATCGACCGCTACCGATAACCGGCCTTACGTTTTTTCTTTCACAAACGGAGTACAATTTTGAGAATCCGCTTCCACCATATGTCTTAGAATCACATTAGCTACGTTTGGGTATTTTGGGGATTTTTCAGAAATTATCGAAAATCCGGCCAAACCGGTGTCGCCCGTATCGGCGAGACACTCCGGGATTTTTAATTTGCAAACCGGATAGAATTTCTGCAAACCGTCTTCATCTTACGTCTCAGGATAATATTTTCCTATTTTATGTAATTTTTAGGCACTATTCGGAGCTGGTCAAATATGGGGCTAATATAATAATAATTAAATATTATTTTTTTATTTTTCTTTTCTTTCTTTTCTTCTCCTTTCTTCTCCAATTCTCTGGAAACGCATCCCACCGCCATACTGTAGCTCAAACCGCCTCCTCCCCTATAAAATTTTCCTCTCTCTTCTCTCTCTTTCTCTCTCTTCCTCTCTCTAAAACTCTCTCTCAATTCCTCCTCTCTCTCTCTCTAACTCTCTCTCTCCCCCTATTTCTCCCTTTCTCTCTCTCTGTACAGATCAACCACTTGGGGCGGGCGCCTGACCGCCGCTAGCAGCCAGGCCGGCCCGCCGCCCGCCGCCGCCCAGCCCGGCCGGCGCCACCCCCTTCTTCTCCCCCTTTTCTTCTTCTTCTTCTTCTTCCTCTTTTCTTTTCTTTTCTTCCTCTGTTTCTTTCCCTTCCATCTCTGTGTTTTCTCTCCCTCACCATCTCTCTCTTTCCCCCCTCTCTTCCTTGCGGCCGGGACGGCTGCCGCGCCGCCGGCGACCTCCCCCCGCCGCCGGCGGGCCTCCCCTGCCGCCGGCCGGGCCGGCCAGCCCGGCCAGTGGCCGGCCAAGGAGCGCAGCAGCAGCGCTGCTGCTGCTGTTGTTGTGGGGTAATTGGGTTCGGGTGTAACCCGAACCCAATAACCCAATATGAGGTCGGGTTTGGATATAAACCCAACCCAATAACCCGTTAACCCGTACCCAATAAGTTAAGTTGTGGGTTTGGGTATTGGATCCAAACCCGACCCGCGGGCGAGCCGAACCCGCTAAGGTAATTTTTCAGAAAACCCCCTGCTGTGATTCATTATTTGCATTTCAATATTTTATTACATATTTAACCCCAGTTTATTCCTTTTAGTATTCGGGAGATATCGGGAGCATCCGGACTCCGATTGGGACGATTCTGGATCCGTTGCGATCGTGGGAAAGAGAGCTACTACCCTATGGCTAGTTTGTGAGTGTTTTTATTTTATAAATTATCTTTTTAGTCTATTAATTGAACTTGGTTGCTTTATTAATTACCAGTAAATCCTAATTGGTACACCATATTAAAACATTGTAATAAACACTGTACTTAAATATGTCGGATACCTAATAGACGTAGAGTGTAACACTGGATACCTATTAGGTCATGTTCATGGACCACTGACATCCGACCCACTATGTCACCATATGTTTGGACACTATCATGTCATGGATCGTATCACAGACGCTATGACACGACACTGTCATTAGACATGCATGCTAGATACTGTGACTATAATTCACAGGACATGATACTATATGATACACTGACTACCATTATTACCTGTACTGTTACATGGATTATGGTCACACATTTATGTTCCACTAGTACAAGGATAAGTACCGCATGTCATATTATTGTTATCATCCTTATACTGATACGATAGTTCACTGTACATGATATTAGACACTGCCCATAGGTATTACGTGTACATATTGCACAGATACTATGACACGTCTCACGTTCGTATTCATGTACACCACTTCACGGCATACCGTCATATTCTATACCGTTATCATCATCACAGGGATTCTCGGCATATCACTGTTATACGTGTCTACATGATTTAATTATTCTTGTCATATGGATCACCGTGCTTATTACATGTATTATTGTTTCATGTTACTGTATTCATGTTACATGATTATTTCCTGTTACTGATATGGATATTCCCGTTACTGAACATGAGAGCTGTTGATATGCGATATGTGGGAATCCCACATCTATTGTTCCCGTTTCCCGGTATATTGTTCATGTTATCTTGTTCATGTTATATTGTTCCTGATTCCCGTGATATTGTTCTACGCTATCAACAGAGCTCAGATCCAGTTATCATGTTATCCGTATCATGTACAGTAGTTATTCTTGTTACATTGTATACTTGATATAACAGATCATAAAGCTAACTTGGGTATGGGGGAGACTTGACGGTTGATTAGATCTTATCGGGTGATGTACTGGATCCATTGTTTGTCCCACTGCAGGGGACGGGGTAGTGCTGGCTACCGTCTGTTATAGCTCATGAGCTCCTGTTTATTGCTTTAGCTCATTGAGTTCCTGTTACATGTTACAGCCTTAGAGGGCTGGCCCTGGTCTCAGCAGCCAGGGGTCTGTCTAAGGCTGTGATCCCGGGTATGCACGGGATACATCCACCCGATAAGAACTCCTCGACCATGGGTTTCCAATTTACATAATAAAACAGTATACACAATAGTGACGTCGGGAACACTTGTTATTTGGTCACTCTCTCGTTTGGATAATGGTACACGTAGGCCATGTCCGGATGGGTTCGACTGGAGTGCGGGCTCCAGTATGAACTGCCAGTGGTATGGGACATTGGAAGAGAGTGGTTGTAATACCAGGTGGTACTGATTGCTACTATTGTATAAATGACATGACTTGACCGCTACAGGTATGCTATCTTGTTACTGTTCATGATACTCTATCTGATATCATGTTACCTGTCTACTTGTTACTTTACCCGATATCATGTTCCCTGTATACTTGTTATTTTACCTGGTACAGGTTACACTGTCTGTAGTGGCATACTACGCATGTTCTGCATTGCATATATTCTGGTTGCTGTATACCTTGCACACCTCATTACTGTATATGCACGACATAGTATTGTAGTTATATTGCATATGCCCACCTGCATGTTCACTTATATCATGTCACCATTAGACAACATTAGTTTATAAACTGGATACAACAACAGACATGACCCGATGATATACCGGTTTAGGGATGGTATTAAAAGATGACATGGTTATATATTTCTCCTGCTTACATGTTTATATATATCTACTGCTTATTATCTCCTTATTATATGGTATCACTAGTCCCACATTATGTATTATATATTATTATCGTGCTTGTATTACTATTATATATATATATATTACTGCCTTCTTCATTTTACCACTCACTAGGTCGCTTTCTGACGACCCTGGGTTTGCGTGCCCAGATTGGAGATCCGAGTTACCGTATTATCAGATAGCGCCTTGGAGTCACCTAGGAGATTCCTCATCGGCCTCATTCATAGGTATCCTTATAATTCATTTCTGTTATCGTATTTATCACTGTTCTTCTTATCTGTTATGATCACTCACCCCTTTTCTGTAGGTATTCTTGTACTTCTTTCATGCTCGACCTCATGTCTATATGGATGTCCTGTACTGTACTGAGGCTTAACGTACGCGTGAGCGTGTTTTCACCTCGCGTATGTACGTCGCCATAACGTCCCCGTACCTGTGGGATCGGGGCGTTACAGTTTTGTCCATACTTATATTTATTACGTATTTAGTGTATTTATCACATGTTTAATATATTGGTCGCGTGATTATGTAAACCTATGCTCTCTATACCGTTTTTCATGCATGTTTTCCGATTCAGATTTACTGATATACATGTATTTACTTGATCTCAGATTTACTGTCATTTTCCTTATATTACTTGTCATTTCCTGTACCTGCATGCCTGGACTACATCACTTGATCATGTACACGTGTGCCTGCTATGCACGCCATTTGGCTTTATCATATGTACTCGCTGGGGTTGCTAACAACCCTAGATTCTCATGTCCAGATCCTGGAGTCTGGACTGTAACCTTGCTGTACCTGAGCAGAGTGGCGCAGCGGGAGCGTGGATTAGCAGTTGTCTGTCCGGACCCTCTTTCTTCCCGCCTCCTCATGATCGGCTCGCGAGATTTTCATCTTGGTACTCGTGTGTACTTTCCTGTATTTCATATCGTACATCCTGCTTTTGTGCTTCTTAGTGATCATATATTTTTGAGATATTATATCATGCCTTGTGATAACTGTGTACTGTTATTATTATTGCTGGATTGTGTGTTACCACTGTGCTTCCGTACTCTGATTCCTGCCTGTACTGACGCTTAGCGTATATACGTAAGGGTATTTCTGACCTGCGTATATACGTCGCAGTAACGTCTCCGTACCCTCCGGATCGGGGCGTTACAGGGTGATATACCCTGCGTATATACGTCGTAGTAACGTCTCTGTACCCTTCAGATCGGGGCGTTACAGGGTGGTATACCCTGCGTATATACGTCACAGTAACGTCTCCGTACCCGCGGGATCAGGGCGTTACAAGTTACATGAATAATCATTACAAGCTTGGCCCCATCCCATACCCTGAATCGTCGGGACAACAATGCTTACGGCGATAATCGGCGGCGAAGGGAAGAAAGAAGAGCCGACATGTCGACGTTAAGGTAAATGCAGCAGTGAGGATGAGCTCGCTATGTTGTCGATTAGGAGTAGGTGGATTTTTGAAGGTTAATTCATAGGTCACGATTGTTGGCTGAGGAGATGACGAAGGATGGGGGGCAGAGAAGTGGGTGTCGGTGCTTGGGTGAGGGGAGGAGAGAGAAAGGACGGACGAGGGCAGAGTTGTAAAAAAATGTTAGGGAAAAATAGAGAAAAAGAAAAATTATTCTCATGTATGGGTTCTATAAATCTAGATAAAAAAGAGTAATTTTATGTTTGAATTCGTCAAATCTATATCTAAAATTATCTTCAATTTACGCTCTAATTTATGCTCGAATTTGTCAGACTCGAACAAAAAAAAAGTCCTGCTCCTATGCTAGCAGCGAACCAATTGGTCAATGATAAGCTCCTTTTCTTGGAAAAATTTAACTCTACTTTTGTTTAGAAATGAGAAATTTCCTCGATATAAAATTATATAATTTTTTTATCAAAACTTCAAAGAGAGATTTTCTCGCGTGGCTCATAGAGAGATTTTTTTTCGTTTTCATCCTCAGGAGGGGGAGAGAGAGAGAGAGCAGCCCCCCTCTCCTTTCTCCCCCCTTCCACCCCACCTCTTTTTTCGTCACTCGGCGTGATCGATTGGTCGATTTTCCACCGTCAACAACAATATACACGTTTATTTATATACTATTTTGTTTTTACTAAACTCAAAATTATCTAAAAACCGAGTGAAGCGAGAGAGATTTTCTCTTGTGACTCCTATATAAAATTTGTCCGTCCATTTATCTCTTTGTTTTCGTCCGCGAGAGAGAGAGATAGAGAGAGAGCAGCGCCTCTCTTTATTATTGCCGCTGCCCTTTCTCTCTCCCTTCCCCCTCATTCTTCCGCATCTTCTCCTCTTCCTCCTCCTGCCACCACCACCTTCTCCCCTCCCTCTCTTCTCTCCCTCTTCTTTCTTCACTGTCTTTCACCACTGTCCTCTTCTTCTATTCCCTCCCTATTCTTCTTTATTCTCTTTTTCTCTCCCATCTTCTTTTGCTGCCAGTCAGTTTTTCACCGCCGTAACGAGAACGGCACGTGCAAGGTCACGTGCGAGATATGGTAGTTTGCAGTTGGGACGCACCGAGGGGAAAATCCCTATATCCCCGAAACCCCTATTTCTTATGATCCCCTGCGATCAAGGGTCACCAAAACCCTAATTTTCGCACTCCAGCACAGATCCAGTGAAAATGGACGACACCCTAAGGCCCAGTCCGATCAAGAAGCGTCTCGCCATGCAAAATGAGGTCATTTTCTCCTCCTTTTGGCCAAGATTTAGGGTTTTCAAGCAAGAAAGTTCCTCTCTCTTCAAAGTTTAAACCTTTTTAATTTGGAAAAAATTAGATAAGTTTCATCATTGCCATGTAACGTCCTTTTAAGTATAATCTCACTCTATTATTATATTTTTTTTAATAATTTTCCAGGTTTTAAAGTGGATCACAGAATTCTCAGAGAAAATGGAAAAGAGAGCAAATGAAGCGACGGTGGAGGTGAATGGACTGTTGGATCAAGCTGGAGCTTTAGAAGTAGACTTGAAGAATACATTCAATTCGTTCCGCAGCCTCTCTCATACTCGATATATTGACCATGCAAGTACAGCTCTCAATGGGTACATATCCCTATTTTAGATTAGCTGTATCGCAAGATTAATTTTTGTTTCTTAACAATATGAGCTTATGCCATGTCCTCAAAAAAAAAAAAAAAGTTAATGCCATGGCTTAGCATTGTGCCTTATTCATAATTTTCTTCCTAAATGACCATGGTCAATGGTTATTCGTAAGATCACTCGCAAAATTTTATTACTTTTCTATACTTTTAGATTAGTTATGGATATCCTATTACAACCTTTTCACATATATCAGTCATTTATCCTGAGTTTAAATTTCTTTCTGAACAACCAGAGTTAATGCTTCATGCTTTCGTTGCTTCTAAATATTAACGCTTTGAACAGGTTAAGTGCAGTTATCTGTTGTTCAAGACCTAAATTTAATGATCCACATCCACTGGTGTTAATTTTTTTCTTTCTTTCGATGTAAATTCCTAATTGGGTTAAATTTAATTATGACACCTTAATCGGCATATTATTTTAACTTTTCATTCAAGTGTTAAATTTTCTTTGAATTAGGAAATAACTTTGCCCTAGTATGAGTTCATTTTATGTTTTCATTTTGCATTCCAATGATGTTACTAATATTGGGCCTTTAATTTGAACACGAGTAACCAATAACAGAACAGTTCTTACAGTATATCCTGAGTTTTAGAGCGTTTTCTTTATTGATTGCAGAGGATAGCTGATGACAATGATGCAGCTTATCATAAAAAAAAGAGTGGGAACCGTTCTGTCGAATTAATAAGTATTCCTGCTCAGAATTACGAAACTGACATTCTGCCACGGTATAAAGAAGCTTTGTCTTTGGGCCTGACTTCTTGCAAAAATTATTTAAACACGAAGAGCAGAAAGTCTGTTAGATCCTTTTTCAGTGTAAGTCCTATTATTTGTCGATTTCTAAACTCGACAAATTTCTATACTGGGTGGAAGCTGAGTTTTTCCTCCTCAGAATTTGTGCATCACTGCAACATGTTTTAGTAACCTTTCTTTAATATGGTAATGGATTTTATTCATCAATCTTGCTTTCCAGGGTCACTGTCTATTCCATTTCCTTCACTATTTAGCTTTCTCTGCCTTGTGGCATACAACACTTAGAGAAATGCACCACCAAGTAGGACTGATGATAATTTATTGTATCCATTAGCTTCCTAGTTGACTGAAAATGGGAAGCTCATGCTATTAATACCAATCTGGCATTGCATTGCAATTAATGTATGAACTTTTTCTTTTTATATGTCAGACAGCCCCTTTTCATATGTTGTTGTATTAAGAACTGCTTGTTTTCTAAACTGGAATACTAAGACAAAGGCCAGAAGATATGGAACTATATCTTTTAGGCATTTTGAAATATCGGTTTCAGTGTCGGAGAATGGGTTTTTAGTGTTGGTATCGTCAATATTGCTGTCGATATTGGCAATGCCGGCTGATACTATAAGGTTAATATCATATGGGAGTACCTCAAAAAATGATATTGTTGAAATCAGGATCGACCAATGTTTGAAACCATGCTTTTAGGGTTTTTTTTTTAGCACACCTCATATATGAACAAGATGTGTTATCTTGTTAATTTATTATCAGTTTTCCTGAAAGCAGTTAGTAATTATTGTTACTTAAGCAATATGGAACCTATTTCTTAACTTATCGTCTCTATTTTGATAATTCACAAGCCAGAAAACATTCTCTTTTACATTTGGTCTAACCTTTTTTTTTTTATTTATTTTTTTAAAATTCCTTCCTCCTTTCTATTAACATTTTTGTAAGATATTGATACATCAGAAAATCACTTAGTTGCATCTTATATTGTTATTTTGCTCCTCAAATTTTAGATCAGGTTGGACTGTTGTAGAAAAAAAATTAACTCAAGATGTAAATTTGTATTAAGGGACAAAAATTTACCTTTGAGTTTAGTTTGTTACCTTGTTTGATAAATCCTTTCAGTGATCTTATCAGCACAGTGTGATATATACAGATACATTTCGTGAGAAGGCTACCAGATGCTCAGCTCCCTGCCTAAATATGGGCAGACCTCGGGCACTCTGACCTGCAGAATGAAATGGAAAAGGGAGTAAAACGTGATAGAAGGTTAAAAAAAACTGAAGAAAAGCCCATAAATTTTGAAAAGATGAAACATTCTGTAATTACATCATACTTAGAGAAGTTATCACACATTAATAAGTAGTTTTGAGTGTAATTAATCCCACAATCATCAACCTTAGAATTTATTAAGACCATTGATTCTTTTTACATTTCAAAATATTTTAAACACCCTGGATACATTTATTTTGTTCTCGAGTAATTTAAAGCTAGTACGCCCCTCTCGCCTTCCTCAAACTTCCACCCATTAAATTTTAAGAAAGGGAGGAAAGAAAGAAAACTACCCACCACCATCCAGTTACCTGCCCATTCCAGTTGTTAGAAACTTTTTATGCTTGAACTTTTCGATGTTAAGTACTCCAGCAGTAGTGCATTCCTGTCCAGTCTGTTCTAGCCTCTTAAAATGTTCCATATACATGCATTTTGCACTTGCACCTATGAATTTATATGCTGATAATCTTATTGTTCAAGTTAGAGATCAGTCACAGAAGTTTGTCCTCTTTAGTTGCAATTATTTAGTTGTAGTTATATATAGCAATTATTTATTTTGTTGTAGTTCCATATGCATGCACGTTGCATCTTGCAGTTTAAATACCTTCTCTTTTGGTATTCTGAGATACATCTTCCAGTGAACCATGAAGTATATACTGATAATCTCATCGTCAAAGTTAGAGATCAGCTGCAGAAGTTTGTCTGCTTCACATATAATATAGCACTTATTTAGCTGTAGTAGTAAATCTATTGGACCTGATTGTATTACTTTTCCTCCTCATCTACTTTCCTTTTTGAAGACTGCACCAGTACATGGTCAGCTCCCACATATTATTGGATCTGAAGAATATAATCATGACAATAGCTGTGGTTTAACAGGTATATGTAGTTTGTATTTTAAAACATTTTTGCATGTATCCTCTTTTCTATCATTATACATTGGTTTATTGGCTGTGTCTATTGTGAAGAGGACATTGCTCTGGGGCCACATCCACTTGATTTCAGTAGTATGGTGGAGCCAAATGGAGTATCCTCAGTTGCAGCAGAGCAAGATCCCTCAGATTTGTTTAGTCCACAGATGTTTATTATGCAACAAGATTCGTCTCAGAGGGTAATTTAGCATTTTCTAAACTCTACTTGTCGAATGAATAGTTTTTAGTTCAATTAATAGATATTAAATTAAAATTTGATGTTTTAAACGTAACTTTCACACAAATGCTCATAATTTCCTAAATGGACATGTGCAATGCAGACAACATGTGCACTCTAGAATAAGATTGTAGTTTAAGGCGTCACTAGGACTACCAGTCAAAATTCAAAAATAAATCCGGACTGAGGCTATAAGGAAATATTAGATGGATAGTTGATAATTTAAAAGAGGAGATATAGTTAGCAGGCTTGGGGGATCATGGAAAGGAAAAATATCCATATATGTGACTCTCGTAATTAGGGATAGTGGATATATTGTAGCCGTGTATTTGAGGAAATTGTCTCAGCATGATATTTTATTATACTTTGTGTGCGCAATAACAACAATGAAAAAACTGTTATTCCAAGATTCAGAGTTTGCTACATGGATCCTTCTTCTCCATTCAGCTTTACTGAGAACCATCTTTTCTTCAACTTAACAATTTAATGCTTACTGTCAAATCTTTCGCAGAGCCTGGTGCTTTCTAGCCAACCCTATTTTGATGGAAAGGCTTAGATGGTGATAGTGATGTATGAATATAGATACTAATAAAGTAGCTAGATGAACTTTCCAAAGGCTCTTCCATCTATTGCTTGTTACTACCCTCAACAGAATAATGTTTGATATAACATGACTTAATTATCATCTCATCTGATTGGTGTGATTAACCTGAATTAATATGTACTGCAATAATGTGATTCCTACCTCACCGTACCTTATGTATCAATTCAGTTTCAATTTTTTTGGAAAAGATTTCTTTCCTTTTAAGGGAAAACGTGGGGGAATTTGTTGCAGTGGGAGAGAGGTAATTCTTGTATAGAAAGGGGGTTCCCATGCAGTTAGAATTTTCTTTTTCACGTATTGTGGGTGTTTCTCATCAAAGTTTTTTCATGCTTCAACTCCTGAGTTGCCATGCAATTTGATCATTTATTTTCGTTGACAGGACGGGAGTGAACCCCTGGTTTCTGCTGCATTAGATTTTAAAGCTATGCTCGAAGCAGCTCTTCTTAATACTTATAGATTCTGTATGTAACTTTTCTTTGCTTCTCTGTAATATTTGTGCTTTGTTTTTTAATCATCGCTCAAGTAAGCGATTATGTTTAACTGTTTACATTGTAGATATTCATTACTCTTAGATTTTTGTTTTGACTAATCTTATGAGAAACAAGGTGAGTAGCAATCATCATGATTTAAAACTATGCGCGGCAATTTAATCCTAGGGGTCTTGTTTTATCTCTACTTATTTTAGCAGTCCTATTATGACTGTTAGAAATCAGTTAGAAGCTTGTTCAATTTTTGCAATTTTGCTATTAATTTTAAGTGTATATTATGGAAATTAAAGGTAACCTTTCCGTGCATAAGTTGACTGACTCATAATGGGTTCAAGGTGAGATATTGCATAATACATCATTAAAAACACCAAAAGCACTCCTACAACCTTGGGGGGGGGGGGGGGTTGGGTTCCTGCCCTATTGAACTGCTGTAGGCTAGGTAGATATGATGTTATCTCTATCTACAACTAGTTAGAATAAGTTCATGGGGTTTTTCTGTAACATATCCTAGTTTTAATTATGTTGATGTTCAGTTTCTGAAGGGAGACACAACTTGAGTGATTGTGAACCTATAGCCATATGATCGAGTAATTGCTTTGAGTGGCTTTAGAATTCTTAGACTCAAACTGTATTGTTAGCACAACCACTTTCAATGCTAGATCCAACTCCTTGCATGAGCAGGCCTAAATACATTGAAAATGTAGAACACATTTCAAACTATACTGTTTGCACATCCACATTTCTTGAGCAGGCCTAAATCCAAGCTCATGTAAGTAGCTGGGCGGTTCAAGAGGGTTATCTATTACTGTAGTGTCATCTCCTGCCGTTGAAAATTGAAATGTTGGCATTTTGGCACATTTCATGTGGATCATTGATTGCCACAACGTACCTCATTTTATCAATTGGGCTGGTCTATAAACACTATTTTATCATTTGTGTGTAATGAAGAAGGTTGAAATGTAGAACACCATTATAATATGATAGTCACACAACAGAAATGAAGAAACAAGTCTGTAACTTCTCATTGTAAATTCAAAAAAGTGAATAGAAAGTTTTTACTATGCATGAGTGGAATTCAATAAAAACCTAAAAGAAATAATTACTCTTGTCTTGTATGAAGTTTGAAGTTTGAAGGAAGTAGTTGCATCCTTCAATGAAGGAACTTGAATTGGACAAATTATGCTGGAAACAAGTGAATACTTCACTTTACACTCTTAGAGTCTCTTTAACCGCCAAATGTAAACTCAAAACAAATAAAGCTTGTGTGGCCACGTGTTTCTGTTGGATTCTGAGTTACTAATTTAAATCTTTATCAGCCAGCTTATGGAACCCATCTTCCTGGTGGTGCATAACTGAGCTTGTACTGTGGTTACAGTTCTTTATAATTCCTATCCCTTGGGTGGCATAGGAAAGAAACTTTTACTAGTGTTTGGTCTTTATGATGGGCAGAAATGTATTCTTTGCTCGTTTACAACTTTATTTATATCAATTTATACGAGAATCATTCACGTCACATGGAGCAGAAAGTCTATGAGAACACTTCCCATCCCCATTTTTGTTGAGCCTGATTGAACGTTTCACATCACTGATCCTAGCCACACAGTAAATAAATAGGGGGCCTGCTGGGATCTGGGTCCTCCAAAATGGAGGGCCCCAAAACGATCCCCGTGGGGGATGTGTTCTGGTAGGATTTGTAGTTAACCAGGTACCTCTTTGATTGATGAGCGGAGTAACCATCCTTGTGCATGGAGTTTGCATTATTATTATCTAATTCTCCCTTTCTTGCTAGATGTCAATGGGCATCTTTTCTTTCAGCGACCAGTTTGCACTTTTTTACTTGCAATATTCTTGATGAATCCAATTTAAGCAATATATGGCTTTCCTAGAATTCTCTCTGAAGGATATTTTATCTTGTAAAAGTTTTTTCTTTGTTTAAATTTGAAGCATGTGGTCATTTTAATATATATTTCTTCCTTCTACAGATGATGAAGAAACTTCCTCAATTCATGATGCTGTTGATGATGCTAGGAGCACTGGAGGAACAAAGAAGGATATGGTTAGTTTAATTTTATGATATCATCATGTGCTTTTTTCCTTCTCCTTTATTTTCCACTGTTTCACCTTCCCTCTGCGGATGGCTCGTCAACAATAAATTGGGTTCAAATTCTTTTTGGTGAAACCTAAAAAAGGATTTAATGAAAATAAAAGATAATTCGAACAATAATTAGAAATAAACATGTTTTTTTCGGTGTCTCTGATAAGATACTCTGTATTTTTTTCCATGATTATTGGTCACTGATAATGCTTTATGTAAACTGACATTTGAGTGAGTGTCATCAGCAGCTCTTGTTACTATTCCTTGCCTCTTTAATATGTGCATTATTTTTTTCCCCCCCTTCTTTGCAGAATCAAGAAGCATCAACATCCTCACGAACTGTTACCACTGGCAGCTCCCAGCAGCTCGACATCTCTGAAAAGGAAATAGTATATGCTGTGGAAGGAAATCTGACTTCGCGCCAAGATGCGGATATTCATGTCCCTGAACTCTTTTCTGCACTAGCCTCCAGCAGTCTGTTTGATGCTGAAGAAGATTTGCTTCCTCCTCAGGAGCCATCTCTTGATAGTTCTGCCCTTGCTGGTAATGACACCAGGATTAATGAAGACGAATTTGAACAAGAAAACTAGCTTGGAAGATGTTAGTACCTTGGAAAAGGGTGTAGCTCTCGAGTCCGACTCTTCCTGACAAACTAAAGGGTGGCGAAGTATCTGATAAAGTAGTCACTGGAAATGAAGAAGGGGAACCATTTGATGCGCTACCTAGACTCCTAGGGTAAACATACAATGATTCTTGTCTATAGTCTGAGGAGGCACTTTGCACGTTTGTTATTATGTGAGAAACTGAAGATCTGAGATGCCTTCTGGGTTACGAAATTTGTATCAGTTTTCTGAAAGTATACAGAATATAAATGCTCAAGTGTTGTAAAAGCTATCTGGTTTGAGATGACATGAATTTAGCCTCTATGCTATGTGTGACTGATCTATGTACCGAGGCTGGTTCAAGCGAAGCTGCTGGTTTGAACAATTGTGTTGTGTTCATTGTCCTTGCTACATTACTTTGTATGCTATTTCTTTTCTGAAAGATTCAGGGAGCTGAACCCTGTCATTTCTTCGGTTGTTCTCATTGGTTTATTTTTTTTTTAATTTTACTTTTAATAACCCTTATCACAGTGATCATTATTATTGGATAAATGGAGATTGACCTCTAAACCAATCTCGATTTATGAAACTAAAAGAAAAAAAGGGCTGATGAGAGAATTTAGTGGTGAACTTGGGATCAAACTTCAACAAAGTGGATCTGCTACAGTTTACTTGAGCCCGGTCCAGTTAACAACTGAACTGGTTCGGTTCTTAAAAAGAACATGAACCGACCTGTTTGTTCTGTTCGAATTTCGATGGTCCGCTGATGACTATATCTACATTTTTACTACGTTACCAGAAGCTTCTACGAGGAAGAGCTGCGGCTAGAGAGAGAAGAGAAGCAGAGAGCGCAAGAGGTCTTGTCTGTAAGAACTCTAATTTCTCTTCAATTTATTTATGTATTCATTTATATTATCTTCAATATTTGTTAGAACTTTTTGATATCAAATTCTTGGAGCTCTGTTTTGATTTATTCTAGGGTTTTGTTTATTTTTTGAAGAAATTGGTTGCGTACTGCAGTTGGATAGTATAATAATAATATTGGCCTTTGATGCTACAAGATTGATCGCTGTGCTTCAATTTTTCTTGATTTTTTTAATCTATTTATCTATCTTGCAAGAAAACATAAAACATATATGGGTCAATTTTGGGAGTGCGGTTATTTAAACCCAAACAAGTGATAAGTAGCCCCAAAAATAAATTAAGATTTTCTGGGACAGTTTTACCCTTAAATGAAAAATTCAAAATATAGAATTAACTCAAATATTACAACTTTATTACAACAATTAATTAGTATACTCATGTAATTAGTAACCCAACCTCTATAATCTTAATTCTTTTTCAACCGCAAAAATCTCTATGCTACTCAACCATAAACCCTAAAATTTTAGACTCACCCCCTCTTAAAAAATTCACCCACCTTGGGAATGTCTATGAATATGTCGCTTTAGTGTATCCATATTAAATGGACTGGAAATCTTAAAATTTTATCATTTATAAGATCACCAGCTCAATGCTAAGAACAAGAAGAAGCCATTATCTCAACAGATTTGTTTTCTCGTTCAACTACGAGTATAGGTCTCAATCTAGATCTAGGCCACCATCAGATCTAATGACTGTCACTTTCCATAGGCAATCAAACCACTTAAAATTTTTGCAAAACTAGTACACCAATAAATATCTGAAAATTGTCAACAATTAACTATGATATAGTGATATTCTATTCCCTGATCATATCTCATTGCATCATTTTGAATAATCACGCTACTTTGTGAGAAGTTACAATGCACAATATCTTGCCAACAAATGCTATCGACATTAGATTTACTAATTATAAGAATTAATTCTAGAATTAGATTCAGTCGTTTCAACTGCAAAACTCAGATCGAAGGGATGATGAAACAACAAATCCAATCGAAATGTCTACAAATGTTCTCGATCTACTATACAAACAACACACCACATATCAGTTGTTGTGTTCTATTTATATAAATATATCTACTCCTATCAGGGCCTTTTCTATGAGGAGGATTGTGCGGAAGGTCGGAGATCAACGGAAGAGGGAGTGGGGAGAGATGGAGAAACTAGAGTTTGAGATGGGAAAAGAGACGGGGAATTAATTTCAAATTGGGGATATAACTGAGTTTTTACACTTAAATTGGGTATGTAGAATATAAGGATATTTTGGGTAATTTGAGAGGACTTTTTACTAATTTACTAGGTCTACTAACTAATGAGTCTACTTATCACATCTTTGGGTTTAAATAACCACACTCCAATTTCGGTGGGTTATTCTGATGTAGGAAAAAAATCAAGGCAACAGGCTAATTTTGAGCATCAGTTGTCGTCAGTCTGTCGAGAGCTAATTTTAGCTGTCGACGGGCTGAGTTCAGAAGCGTTTTTCCGAGAGTTAAAAGTTATACTCTGTGTCGACATGAGACATCCTACTGTTGACAGGCGTCACAGGCCTGGCGTATCAGTCGTATCCGAGTCTGAGTAGGAATTAGTTTTCTAGTCTTATTTGAATTCTGATTGTTTTTTATTTTATTTAATTAGGTTTCTTAGTTAGAGTATTATTTCTTTTTATTTGCCTATATAAGATCATTGTATCTTTGTTTTTAACATAAAATTTTTGATAATCAATTAAATTGAGTTTTTTTTTCTTTCAATTGCTTGTGAATTCGAGTTTATCTTTTGCTCGTGGATTCGAGTGCTTAACTCGTGAATTCGAGTGCTTTTCCTACCTGAAGGGTATCCTTTAGGGTTCATGGCGCTAGAACGAGACTTAGCCGGCGTTGTTCGCTTTCTTATCTGCGTCAAGTGATATCAAAGATTCAGCTACTATCCAACGATGGTAGGAGATGATTTGCAAGGCCTTTCTACAAAGATGTGCACTGTTGAATGAAAGATCGGCGCTATCAAGTCAACCTTAGACAACCTGGTCCAAGAGATCAAGAGATTGTCCCTCAAGATTAATGATCAACGACTAACCGATGGCACGTACCGAAGCGAACATGATCATCCATCAACTAATATCCCTCCACCACTTCCTCCCTTTCATCCACCGTAACAACCGCCACCATATTATCCATCAACTAATCTTCCTCCACCACCTTCACCCTCACATCCACCACAATAACCACCACTACATTACCCATCGACTAATTTTCCTCAACCACCAATACTATACACCTTTACATCCATCAATGAATCTACACTTGTGTTGTTCAGAGATTGCTATTCAATCAGAAGGCCTTCAATACTATGCAGCGACATCAAATCTTTTACTCAAGGCGTTCGATCAAGAATAATTTATGCAACCTCATCATTGATAATGGAAGCTGTGAGAACATGGTGTCTAGAGTACTTATGAATCACTTGAAGTTAGAGACAGAACCACACCCTCTTCTTTACGTCATTGGTTGGATAAAGGGCCCATCCATCAAGGTAACATATCTACATTTCAATTGACACATATTATCAAGATACTGGTGCTTGTGATGTGATTGACATGGACGCATGTCATTCTTTTGGGTAGACCATGGCAACACGATGTTGATGCTACCTAAAGGTAAAGAGAATATCTATATGTTCAATTGAAAAGGTAAAAGAGTTGCCATGAGGCCAATTCCATCTACTCCAAAGTTTACAAAAGAAAAAGAGTCTAAATTCGTATCCATGTGCAATCGAGCTGAGTTTTTCATGGAATCAAAGGAAACAAAGCGGAGAGTTGCTTTATTGGTCAAGGAAGAAACTCCACCTATTGAAATTTCAGAGAAGGTGGAACGATTATTGGAAGAGTCCAAAGGAGTTGTTGATTAGTCATCAATTTTGCATTTTATTATCATATTTTTTTACTTATTTATGAATAAAATACTGCTTCTCACCCGTATTTTGGTCTCTTATGCAGATTACAAGTGTACGGGGGCAAAGTTGCAATTAGAGCTTAATTAAACCCATTTTGGATAATTAATCTGAATTTCTTATGGAGACCAAAGCAAAGAGCTTCTAGAAGAACACATTGGATTCCTATATTAAAATCATATTTGGAGAAATACAGATCCAAACTACGCAAATCAAAGTACATAAAGAAGACTCTAGAAGCCAGACGCATCACCAGCCAAAAGATCAGGACCTTTACACATGGCGTCTTCTCGTGCTCCCCAAGCCATATTTGCATATAAATAGTGCTTCAGAAGGCCAGAATACGAGAAAGGAGGTCAGGATTATGGTTTTTTCTCCTTTAGTGTAGCTTAGTGTAGGATTTTCTTCTTTTGTATTTTTATTTTCTTTATAGATCATGTATTAGGCCAGAGAGCGAATCATAGGAGAAAGAGAGTGTTGATGTAATATATGAGTGACAAATCTATGAAAGCTTCATCTTTTCCCTCTATTGTTTTTTCTCTATCTTCTACATGATGCTTAGCTAGTTTTCTCTCATGGTGACCAACTCTAACCATAACTTATAACACTTGATTGATAATCCACGTGAATCTAATAACCTCTATAAGCTCTTGCTCTTGCAAGAGCCATTGATGGCTCATGATGATGAGTTCCAACTCCTAACTTCTAACAAGCTAACTTGCAGTGTTTACTTTATTTCATACTTGCCTCTAACCGATTTTGATGGGTTATAGTAGTTTGCATCTTGTTAACCTAGTTTTGGATGTGAACAATTTTATGTGCCATGCTTTGTAAAGCTGTTGGAGACAATATTAGTGATGGCCAAGGATTTATGTAAGGCAACTATCACTCAAGATGCTAGCATGATTAGTGGAGTAATTAGTAGTTAGGAATCATGAAATTTCTTCCTTTTTTTACTTTGTTTTCAAAACCAATGTCAAAATCACTTTATTATGTTTTTATCATTGTTTTCATCTTCTCCTTCTACCTCTTCTTTCTTTTCTTTTCTTTTGATTCTTTTGAAACCTAGAAGAATTCGTTAACACTAATGTGACATCGTTATTGCTTCTATCCTCCTGTCCATGTGGATTCGACCCGTATAACCTTTATGCTATAACAGAAGTATCGAGGAAGCCAAAACACACACATAAAATACTGGATTTCTAAATACACATTGTTGTGCACAGTTCACCTCCGATCAAATTTTTGGCGCCGTTGTCGGGGATGGGAATGATTTAGTTCATGTTTTTATTAACATTTTCTTCGCTGTTTCTGTGTGCATGTCAAATTTTGCAGAAACTAAACATTGCAAAAAGTAGAACAATCCTGTAGATCCCTGCTCTCGAAAGCAGAGAGCATGATTCCATTACTTTGCCGCGCCTTAGGGTTTTTGGTCGCGGAATGCGGCACAGTTCTGGTGCCTGCTTTACATTTTTCTACAGGGTTCTTCATATTTCAACATACATTATACTCTGCTGTTAGTTTGCTGTATTGTTACCTGTACGCTGCAATAATTAACAACAAAAATAGTAATTGGATGTGTTAAAACGGTTTAGATATTTGCATCATAGGCACGTGTCGATTTCAATTCCAATTTGCTGCATTTTGTTCTGTTGCTGTGAGCTGAATTGACATATAGCATAAGACAAATACGTGGGTGATTTACTTGCTTAAGTGTTTAATTTTTGTCTATATTGTACACTTACACTAATCGAACTTAAGGGCAAAACTCAATACAACATAAGGTGGGAGAAGTCATTACCTTTCTTGGCCCAAAAATCACATCCTCACTCACACAACCCAAACCTAAATAAAACTTGCTAGACGTTGGCCCCTAGGGACATCTCGAACTCATTAAGAGATTGACCTCAGGAGGAAGTTGTTAGTATCGGACTCTTACCAAATCAGTGTCTAAGGATTGGGGATTAAGAGGCAACGCCTCAAAGATTCAGTGGTTTGGCATAATTAAGACCTGTTACTTACGTACGGATACCTCTCACTGAATTTTGCTTCTACCTGGCTGATTAGCTCGTGGTCAAATACTGCAATATTCTTCTTCTACACAGTCGACCAGTTAGTATTTGTCTAGGTCTAGGTCAACCCTAACATAGGCTTATTTGATTTTTTTTCTTTTTTGTTTGTTTTTTATTTTTGATTATTGGGAAATGAATTTCAACAATAATTTTTTCAATCCTAACATGAATTCATATCACCCCGACCTCATTTGACTCAGAAACTCCAACCCGATTTTGTACAATATGAACCAACAAATAGGCCGGATTGGATTTATTCGACTTAATATAACTCATACCTCCAATCTTATGACCATAATTTTCAAAATAATCTCAACTTATCAGAGAGTCGATGGGGATTCACCTCCTCTGAATCTAATTTTCAACCATCTTGTCCACAATATTCTTACCCAAAATTTCCTTTACATACTTCTTTCTAGAACGCCCAATTGAAGAAAAATGTGTTAGAAAAGAGTAGAAGTCTTGCATGAGTCTGACCAATAATTTTAGCATCTGATGGACTCACAATTTTACCGAAGTTCTCAAAACCAATTTTCTTACTCATCTTTTCAAGAAAAACTGACAGAGTTAGAAAGAGTATAGAAGACTTGATTCAGGCACAAAATTCTATTACACAGTCCATCGTTAGGTTAGAAGTACAAATGAGTGAATTGATTAACGCTTATAGGAATGAGAAAACTCTCTTTTATCAACCTTTGACCAATCCTGATATCTCTAACTCCATCGATTGGATCCAATAATGATGTTGTTTTAGAAACCAAGATTCAATTTCATCACAAACATTTGATCCTGACCAAAATCAAAATTTTGAGATCCATATTGATATTTTGACAAGTTACCTCTTTTCTGAAATTGATTGAGCATGAATATGATCTTGAACCTCAACTTGGTAGTTCAATTTCACTTTTTGGTTCAATATTTACTCCGGTATCTTTACTCAAATTTAATCACTTTCTCGAGTCAGTATTGAATCATGTGCCCATACATCGTGAAATTGAATCACTTATCTTTCAAGATCAGCAACTTGAAGTTGACCAATACCTAACTTTTGAGAGTTTTCCTGACAATTTGGTAAGTTTTAAGTTTTATGAAATAGAACTCGAGCAGGAATGTGACCCCGATCCTCAATTTTATGATTCATTTTCAAACTTTGAATTAATATCGACTCCTGTATTATTACCTAATTTGAGTAACATTTTAGAGCCGGGTTTGATTCCCATGCCTGTAATTCTTGAACTTGAATCACCAAACTTACAAAGTCACATTCCATTAAGAGAAAATGAGTGTGAACTAGAGTTTCAATTTCTTGGTATGAACCCAATTTCTGAACCAATTTTGATTCCAGAATCTTTACTTGATTTCAATTAATTTGTTGAGTCGGTATTAGTTCATGTACCTCATGAGTCCAAATCAATTATTTCATTGTATCACATTCTATTCGGGATAAAGGTATAGAAAAAATGACTCAAAAATTATTTTTCAAAATTGAAATTTGATGGGGTTAATTTTTTAAATAAAAGTCATACATATATACAATTATTGGATTATATTAGAAAGGTCACTGGTGGGTTCCTACGAACTCCACATTCTTTGAATTGGGCCGAATTTCGTGCACCAATCAGACCTCCACTGGAACCACCATCTTGAGGTGACTTTTCTTTCCCCTTTTATTTTCATGCATACACACATTCATGATGCATTGAGGACAATGCATGAGATAAGTGTGGGGAGGGTTTACTAACGTAGATTTTTTTTGATTTTCTTTCTTTTCATTTTCTTTTAAGATATTCTTAGAAATTTCTCTTTTATATAAGATTTTTCCTTTTGAAAAAAGAGAAAAATTTTGATTCATTTTTAAGAGAATTAGGTTGTTCTTAAGAATTAGTGAAGCCTTGACTATGATTTCTTAATTTGAATCAAAATAAGAGGTATTGTTGGATTTTTTACGTTAAGTAATAAAGATTAGAAAGATAATTTGATTTTGAATTTTTTTTACCTTAGAGATATATGCACTTATACATTGAGAGATTAAACAAAGACTTATATCCTTATAAAAATATATATATATATATAAAATAAAAATAAAATACCTGGCCACAATTAAGTTGGTTAATTGTTCCTTAGGAAGTATGATTAGTCATGCCTAACAGTGGTCAAAACAAATAAATTCTTTAGTTTTGTGACCTTAATTACTGGAGTCTTAAACTTGAGGGATGTTTTCTCACTGGTGCCCTAAGACTGTTTGGTCCTGGATTCATCGATTAAAAGCTCGCTACATAGGAGATTAGAAAGTCTAATAAAGCTAAAAAATATATAAAATAAAATAAATAAATGGTATCATAATTCAAGTTAGAATCCCAAAAATACCTAAGTGCATATTATCTAAGTTTTATGAAAGATCAAATAATCAATTTAATTTTGATTTCTTAACCTACATTGATATCAAGTCCTTGTATGAAGACTCAAATTAGAGATGAATAGTTTAGGTTAACCTTAGATCACTTAATTTTTTTAAAAATATTTTTAAAATTTTCTCTCTTTCAAAATGCGTTTTCGAAAATACTAACATTTGTTTTCTTTTTTTATGAATTTTGTGGGTGTAATCCACTGAAAATTCTCAGAAGATTATAACTCCTCCTCTAGGAAAAACCTAGAGTTTAAAGGCTTGTTGCACACGCTCAGTGCAATCGCGTCCTTGTGTAAGTGGTGTAATAACATTCTTAGTTTAGTTTTTCTTTTTTTGTTTTGTTCGGGACGAGCAAAAGATAAGTGTGGGGGTGTGATTAGTCATCAATTCTGTATTTTATTATCACATTTTCCTACGATTTATGAATAAAATACTGCTTCTCACCCGTATTTTGGTCTCTTATGCAGATTACAAGTGTACAGGGGCAAAGTTGCAATAAGAGCTTAATTAAACCCATTTTTGAGTAATTAATCTGGATTTCTTGTGGAGACCAAGACAAAGAGCTTTTAGAAGAATATATTGGATTCCCATGCTAAAGTCATATCTGGAGAAATACAGATCCAAATTACGCAAAACAAAGTACATACAAAAGACTCTGAAAGCTAGACGCATCACCAGCCAAAAGATCAGGGCCAACAACCCTGATCCTGCCACGTTTGCGCAGTTTTGGCCGCGTTTGCGCGGCCAGAGCAGGGCCGTTGCCTTGATCTTCGATGCGTGGCATCGTCTTGTGTTTCCTAAGCCATATTTGCCTATAAATAGTGCTTCAAAAAGCCAGAATATGAGAGAGGAGGCTAGGATTGGGTTTCTTCTCCTTTAGTGTAGCTTAGTGTAGGATTTTCATCTTTTATATTTTCTTTTTCTTTACAGATCATGTATTAGGCCAGAGAGTGATTCATAGGAGGAAGAGAGTGTTGATGTAATAGATGAGTGACCAATCTATGAAAGCTTCCTCCTTCCCCTCTATTATTTTTTCTCTATCTTCTATATGATGCTTTGCTAGTTTTTTTTCATAGTGACTAATTTCTAACCACTAACCTCTGACACTTGACTGATAATCTACATGACTCTAATAACCTCTACAAGGCCTTGCTCTTGTAAGAGCCATTGATGGCTCATGATGATGGGGTTCTAACTCCTAACTTTGTACAAGTTAACTTGCAATGTTTACTTTATTTCATGCTTGCTTCTAACCGATTTTGATGGATTAATAGTAGCTTGCACCTTGTTAACCTAGTTTTAGATGTGGAGAACAATCTTATGTGTCATGCTCTGTAAAGCTCTTGGAGACAAGACTAGTGATGCAGATCTATTTGAGGCAACTATCACTCAAGATGCTAGCATGGTTAGTGGAGTAATTAGTAGTTAGGAACCATGAGCTTTCTTTTTTTTTACTTTGTTTTCAAAACCAATTCCAAAACCACTTTATCATATTTTTATCGTCGTTTTCATCTTCTCCTACTACCTTTTCTTCTTGTTTTCTTTTCTTTTCTTTCGATTCTTTTGAAACCTAGTAGAGCTTGTTAACACTAACGTGATACACCGTTAATGCTTCTATCGCCTCCCGTCCCTGTGGATTCGACTCGTATAACATCTATGCTATAATGGAAGTATCGAGGAAGCCAAAGCACACACACTTAAAATATTGAATTTCAAAATACACATTTTTGTGCGCGGTTCCCCTCCGATTAGTTGCCTACGACGAGCTTCCATAAGGATTACCACTCATGAAGATTATCCAATCTCATATTGATCTTATTTCTGGACCAAGTCTACCTAAACTTTCGCACTAGCGGATAAATCTCAAGGAGAGTGAAATTCTAAAGGATGAAGACTTTGAAAAGATTTGGGAGAAGTATTCAACTAGGCAACCCGCGAAAAACTTCCATCTTATGGATGATTTTCTTTTTAAAGAAAATCGGTTATGTGTTACTAAAAATAGTTGGGAAGATTTGAGCATGAATTTTGTGTTGGGACTTTTTTGCACGCAAACGAGAGCAGATTTTGTGGAGAAATCTAATAAGAAGTATAAGACATCAGCTGACAAGAAGAAACGAGAGAAGCTCTTTGAGAAAAAAATATGATGATAGTGTATTTGAGGAGAGAAGAAAATTGGGCTGGAATACTCCTTACCGAGCGGTCATATCTAGATTGAAACTCCAGGACGAGTTCTTTTGAAGAGGGAGGGGCTGATGTATGAAGAAAACCAAGGCAGCATGTCAATTTTGAGTCTCAGCTATCGACAGCCAAAATCAGTTGTTGACAGACTGAGCCGAGCTGTCGACAACCAATTTCAGTTGTCGACAAGCTGAGTTCAGAAGCGTTTTTATGAGAGTTGGAGTTTTACAGTTTGTCAATAAGGGCCATCTTACTGGCGACAAGCCTGACGTGTTAGCCATATCTGAGTCTGAGTAGGAATTAGTTTTCTAGTCTGATTTAAATTCTAATTAGTTTATTTTTTATTTAATTAGGTTTCCTAGTTAGAGTATTATTTTTTTATTTGCCTATGTAAGTCCATTGCATCTTTGTTTTTAGCATAAAACTTTTGATATTCAATTAGTTAAATTGAGTCTTTTCTCTTTCAATTGCTCGTAGATTCGAGTTTATCTTTTGCTCGTGGATTCGAGTGCTTTGCTCGTGGATTCGAGTGTTTTTCCTACCTTAAGGTATTTTTTAGGGTTTGTTGGCGCTAGAACAAGATCTAACCGGCGTTGTTTGCTTTTTTGTCTGCGTCATATTCTGAATTGTATGTTTCTTGGAATTTTGTGAGATTGTTATAGTGGTTGATTTTTATACGAATTGAGAAGATGATACTTTGGAATTTTACTTCAGAACCCCAATTATCAAACTCCAAATTCTGATTTTTAACCAAAACGTCCATACTCGTAACACGGGGCTTTTTTAATTCAGGGCCAAATTGCACCTTGAAACATTAAATACAATCTATAATATTTATTTTGATGTTTTTGTTAGATTTCAGGGGAGGGTCACTTTATCCTGCTAATCTATGAATATCTAGGTTGCATCAGGATGGATCAGATGGATCATACCAAGGGCAGCAGTGTCCTTGATCAACCAATTGGTGGCATGGGAAATTATCAGGGAACGGGCAAATTGAGTCAAATGGACTCTGAGAATAAGAAGGCTGCTGTTCATGCCGAGATGGCGAGAGTGAACAAGCTCCCTTCCAATAGCAGCTACGCAATACATCGCATGAAAGTGCTAAACAAGATTCTGCATCTTCTTTCAATTCCAGTGAGTGGACTAGCCTATCGAGCATTGAAGTTGCACACAATAGTGATTCATGCTTCTTTCATGTGGACTCTTATGCAGATATTTATTGGTTTCACTTGCAGCAATGTTTGTTTGTAGATTTTTAATGCATGGACAGTTGATGATAAAGTGCGCCGGTCATACCTCTTGACCTGAACACCTTATAGTCTTTGCAATAAATGAGGTGTTGCCTTGCTAGGGTAAGATACTTCTTAAGTGGTGTAGAGAGCATACCCCTCTTAATCATGGTCAAAACAATTCGGTTGTAGAGTATGTGCTGTAAATATGCAAAAGCCTGACATCATTGTCAAAATGAAGTTAGAATGCACAATGGTCATAATTTATAACATTTCTAGAAGCTTGTGATTGAGGCAATGGATCATAATATTCAATCAAGATAATAAGTGGCTGTAATAGCATTAGAAAATGGTTATTAAGAGCAAACATGAAGCTGGAAAATATAACTACATAACTTGTTGTTGTTTCTTAGTTTACATCAATCTACAGCTGGTCCTCAACAACATGGACAATGAAAAGCTAGTTACAGTGTGTGTGCAATCTTGCTTCCTATTTTGTTGTCTTTAAAAAAATATTTATTTTATTTATTTTAGAAGAAAAGGCAATGTGACATAAAATATACTCATGGTTTAAAATCTCAGTATCGGGCAATGGTTCTTAGTATCAAGATCAGTCATATTGACAATACCGACCTAGATATTATAGTCATATATTAAAATTAAAACCTGATACGATATTGTCAATATTTACCATTCCACATCTCTTTTGGGACTCCACATGATGCTTCTTTAAGATATAAACCCTACATCTGAATTCTCTCTAGCAGTTCTTTCCCCCAGGTTGAGAAGTCGATGGGGCCATCAAACTACCCAACATAGGTGATGTGCAAGGGTTTTGGCATGGGTTAGTGTGAAAGGTTGTAAATATATTCAGATACTATACATTGACATAATATAATAGATTAATAGTCAACACGATGCAGTTAAAATAGGATAATTACTTTTTTCTTTAGGAAAATATGGTAAATATCATTTTTCATTGTTTGTAGCCCTTGATCAAAATACTTACCGAGTGAGACCTCCAGTCCTGAAATCCTATCCTGCTCTTATTTTTTATTTTTATATTAGACAATTTTGGCTTGGGTTGTATTTTAGCATTCCATAAACCAATACCTTTTATATGAAGAGTATTTGTGTTGCTTCTTATATTAAAGGTACTGCTTTTGTATTGCTATAAAAATGCATTTGAAGGGGTACAGTTATCTAATATACTTTAGAAAGGCAAACAAGGGCCCTGGAGAAGTGGAACTACTTTTCGCAAAGATCTGTGAGTAGTTTGGTCAAAGGGACTAACACAAAATGGAGTTAACCAAAATCAACTTTATTAGAGAAGTACTTTCCATACCCTTTAGAACTCTTTATACTTGTTGATTCACCAAATTGATCTGTCTACTTCAATTCATATGTGTAAAATTAGCGAGTTAGGGGGACTGGAAAGCTAACGCTCGTGAGTCACAATGCGACCTCTCTTTCATGAAGAGTCACACCACTGCTCGTGGATTCCTCAAAAGACTTTCAAACTGCTTTGTCCAGAAAAGAGGCAAGATATCAATTACTCGAAGCTGGTAGATCTTAGAGCCTATCTATTTTGTGAGTTGGAAAATCGGGATGGGTGCAAAACAAGCATTTCGATCTTCTTTCAGACATAATATCTTTCATTAAATGTTTGATAATGTGGCAAAAGAAAGGCCATGGAAACTTCTAATTCATTTATATCTTTATGGTAGGCGTATAGGTGTAATAGATGAAATCTAAACTAAGATGACCTTGCAGGCGTTGATGTAGAGACAAAAGAAAGAGCTGGATGGAATCTAACCAAGTAGAATATTCCTGTATAGCTTTATAGTAGGTGTATTTTGAAGGCATTGATGTAGAGAGGAAAAAAAGAGCTGGATGGAATCTAACCAAATAGAATATGCCTGTATAGCTTTACTGTTGAGTCAAATATGATACTTATACAAATTCCACGTTAAATTGTGGTAGAAGTTGGGAGCTAAGTTTTGCTACAAGTGGGAAGGGAAGGTGACAATGAAGACTAACTATTGTTATCTTCAGACATTTTAAGGATGCAATTTATTTACTTTTGAGTTGATATTTGTAAATGGTAGCGAAGCAGATATACGTTTTGTAAGTTGTAAGTTGGAATGCTTGCTACACCGACTCTGGGTGTAGATGATGCTTATTTTGGTATAAAGAAGTGGCTGGGGATTGTTTAGCCTCCTCATCCTTTTTCTCAAAAAAAATGTGTAGAAGTTCGATCATGGGAGTGAAATGTTCAAACATGGTCAGAAAAACCTTTCTAAATTGTTGAGCTTTAAGGTTTCAGCAGCATGTTTATAAATAACAACCACCAGAGTTGATAATAGCCTTTGAAATTAGTTGTTTGTTTGCTGTTAACTACAATTTGTATTTCTAAAGATCCTTCTGAAACTTTGGTAAGTGTCATATCCGTGCATTTGACATCTTAGTCAGAAGTAGGGGCGGAGATAGGATTTTCATCCAGAAGGAGCTCATTGCTAGCATAAATTTCTTTGACGTTTATCATTGGCATTTTATTTGTACTACTACTTTGTGTGTGTGTGTGTGTTGGGGTTTTTTATTTATTTATTTATTTATTTATTTTTGTTTGGGGGGGGGGGGGGGGGGGGTGTTATCCTCTTTATTATTTTCCCAGTTATGGTATGAAAAAAAAAAAGATATTCTATTCATTATCTATCTGCTACTGTTTTATTCACAACCTAAATCTTTTGACATTTGAGAAGTACAAAATGACTAATCTAGTCCATTGGAGGGAAAATTGTAAGCTTGGCAACATTTCATGTGAAGCCTGCTAGATGCATTAGCCAAGTGAGGCAGGACATGTCCCCGCGTGGACACACCCATTCCAGGGCTCTGCCCCATGATCAAAAGAAGGTGATATGCTAGAATCTAGGATATTTAAATATCTGTCTTCTGGGTTGCACCCCTAGAGTCTGATTATATTTGAGATTTCATGGAGTTAAAGTTTGCATCTTTAACATGTTACTAGGTTGATGTATGTTTAGCATTAGCTTTCTACAAGGTTGACATGAATGGGAATGTGGCTCCACCTTAGAGATGAATGCTATTTCCTATAGGTTAGCTTCTCATTCTTACCTCTGCATCTAAACTGTTTCCTCGTCTTAGAGAGTTTTGAGGGTTGATCCTTGATTGCATGAGGTTCACTCATAATTTCAAAAAAAAGGTCGGACTCCCTGCTGGCCAACTTTCCTTGAAGGGTTTTAAAGCCGGGCTCGTACTAGAGGGTTGATGTCATGACATTGAGAGAATACGGAGATCATTGATTTTTAAGTCTTGCTCCACAAACTGCCCATTTTGATGGGGAAAGGACGTAGATCAGGGGCGGACTCATTAGTTGGCTGTGCCGAGCTACAACCCGGCCCATTTTTTCTATATTGACTTAAACTCTTTTTTATTTTGATTCTTTTTCATATATTGCCTTAAACCTCCTTTTATTTTGATTTTTTTTGGCAAATTTATTCCGAATTCCGCCCATAATTTAGTGGAAATATTGTTTTATTCTTTTGATAAATTCATATAATTTGTAAGCATATGTTATAAAAATTGCAGTCCACCTCAAAAAATTTTTTCTGGTTCCGCCCTGACGTAAATGGTTTGAAGTTTGTTTAGAAATGTATTAAACTCCATGGAGTATCACAATAAACTTGAAGGCTAAGACAGTATCAAATATAAATATAAAGCACTCATGCACACTTGAAGCATGAGGCAGTTTTCTTTGACAATAGTTTCCTATGTGGGCTTGGGTGTTTTCAATGCCAGTAAGTACTGCTGGTTCCTCATGTGTGTAAGTCTCAGTAATGCTTCCATGAGCCAAAAAAGGGACTGTGATGCAGAACTAAATACGAGAAGAGAGGGAAAGAAATTGGTGTTTAGGTGGATAAAAAATAATTTGAGCCTCGGCACTCAGGAGATCTCTCTCTCATTCTTAACATCAACATGCAAGAGATTCAATTTGTAAAGCAAATCAATATGCTTCAACAAAAAGGTTTATTCAAATCATCATAATGTGCCTTATTCATTGGGTTGAGCCTCTATAATACGCTCCTACAGATAAAGATTCCCCATCACAAGCGATGTGGGATTAAACAACTAAAGTACTAAAAATGCTACAATAAAAGAACAACCAAAAACTACAATAAAAGAAACTAATGAGTGATTGATCCCCATCAATTCTCTCCGACTTGAAAATATTCATCTCCGATGAATGTAGTGGTAGGTACAAGATAAGCACGACCAGGTGAAACTGAATCACATCACGAATCCTCAATTATGTCAAGGCGGTGGTCGTGGGATCAGCACTGATGGATCATGTCTGAACTACGGTAGTGAAGGAGGTGGAGGTGGACTGGCTTTCATGACAAATCAGCTGCAATTAATGGTAACTCGAGTAAGATACATGTAGCATGTTAAGGCAAGTCATCTCCGCTGAAGACTGGATCGATTATGCTTTGCATCATAAGAAGCTTGATCTTCTGTGAACATGTCTACTGTAGAAAAATCTGCAAAGGGTCGTATATGTCAGGCGATCTCAAGGACAATAGAGCCCTCATAGCTAATAAGATGACAATAGCTCTATGGTACACTCCGCTTGGAGATCCACAGAAATCTCAATAAGAAAATTCCACTTCTATGGGCCGAGAAGGAATTTCTTCCTGCAATGACGCCAACTCAGCAACAACTTCTGGCTCTACTTCATCAAGAACATCAGGCTCGACATGAACTGTAGGATCTAGACTTGTGTCATTCTTTACAGTCTGGCTTGTTAGAAGTTTTCAGATGTCATCTAGGATCTCTCAAAACTCAGCGCAGGGATTAGTGATTTGTTAGCTCTCCGGCTTGGGCTCTTGTTCAACCTTGGGCTCAGATACTGTATGAAGGTGCGGAGCATACCGAGTATGAAGAAGACTTTGCAAGAGAACCACGATTGACATAATCTATGGTTGTCTTTCCACTAATGATAAGCTTCTTCATCCAACCTAAGTTGGGCATAGCGGCATTTCTCCTCAGTTGTTAGAGAGAATTAAAAAAAATCCTCAAGTTTGCTTTCCCAATATTTATATCCTTAACGATCATATGAACCCTGAAAATACGGAATAACCGCATACATATCCCGTTCAACTTTCTTATCATCACCATCAGTGTATATATCTATCACAAAAGTAATAGCTCATGAAGAAAATTTAGTGCATAAGCTTAGAAATTACCCTAAAGATATCAACAACTCGAATATGGCTAGAGTCAGCCTGGAAACATGGCCTGAAACGCTGCAAGACTGTTGTAGAAAACTATATTGGCACCAGACAGGAGCTTGTAGAGGTTGGATCTGCTACCCAAAAGCGGCAAAATATTTTCAGTATCTCTAGGACTAGCTACGAACCCAAGGCTCCAGACGGAACTCGAATTGGACTCCAAACAGGCCTGAAATGGGCTCCGGAAGACCGCTGTGATGTTGCTGAAACAATGCGATTCAGATGGCTTGGATTGAAGCCGATGACGTCCGCTCGGCTCGGGTGACGTCAATGTCGGCTCTGGCAGCTTGGGGTTGGCTCCGGGGCTCGTGTCAGCTCGAATCGAGCCGATGACGCCAGCTTCGGCTCGCGTCAGCTTGGGTCGGCTTGGGCGGCTCGCGGCTTCGCGGGTCGGGTTCAGCTGAGATGGATCCGAATCCGATTTGAAGCGGTTGGATCTCTTCGCGAATTTGACAACTAAACCAAAAATGGAAAAATGGCGACGAGACCACGAGAACTCAAACTAGGTTTCTTGACTCGGCGGCGAGTGTCGGGCAACGAAGTCTAGCAGAGGCGGTCGACGGAGCACGAGGTGGAGCCGCCGACGTTGTCTGTGGCAGCGGGAAGGCGACAGTCTGGATCTGACGTTGACGAGTCGACGAGGAACTCCAGCGAGGACCGACGACAACGGGATTTGACGACGGGATTTGAACTGGCAGCGAGGAATCTAGACTCGTCGGCGGTGAGAAGGAGACAATCTTGTCGGCGGGTGGTGGCGACGCGAGGCAGAGGAGTGTGGCGACGGTTGTTCAGAGCTCGTCGACGAGGGTGTCGAAGGTGGTGGGACTGGCTGCAGAGGGAAGGTGGCGGCGACGGGACATTCAGGGGAACTTGAGATTTTTTAAGTGATGGCAGTGGTGTTCTCTGAGTAGGAGAGATTGCGGCGGTGGGGGAAGAAGAATAGTGGTGGCAGTAA
>JAVJIF010028705.1:0-67411 GCA_038442645.1 Agave tequilana
AAAAGAAAATAAAAGAAAGTTCTTAAAAATGAAATCTAGAACATAATTACCCTCAAAATAAAGAGGTTATCAAACACCTCTTTGCATCAGGTTGAAAAAATAATAATGGCCCCATAAAATACTCTCTGATAGCACTCAAAATAAGGTGGGCCCCACAGTTATTTAAATAAAACATCAATATTTTGCATATAACCCCTTCTCTACTGCTAAATTATCATAATCAAAAGTACAAAAGTTTATCATTTATCACATAATATCCCTTCAAAAGACAAGTTTTTATTATATATTCAAATTCAAAACAAAACTATAAACAACTACTTAAATTTCACATGCACCCGCACACGTCAAAAAATTCAGTTGTTCAACATCTATTTCGACTATAAAAGCATACCATTACAAATTAGAATTTTCATATCATTGCTTCAAAAATCAAATTCTCATTTAAAAAGATAATTAAAGAATACCAAGGATATTGTCATAAACAATTAAATTGAATTCACAATTAACAAATAATAGACTCTATCACATTTTCTCTTACTTAAAAATCGAATTTCAATTTCGCAAATCCAAAAATTATGCAAAAGTTTCAATTTCGTTACAAATTAAATAAAAAAATCAAAATTGATTATTTCTAAACAAAGTTTGATGGCAACAGAAGCGAAAAGATGGCACATATGCAACATAGGAAAAAATATATATAGTAAAAAGAGAATCAGCACTAGAAAGAATGAATTCACAAAAGTAACCACAGTATAGTACTAAGATAGGAAAACATGAAGGCAGTACAATGGGCAGCTTTGCAGAAAATGAAAACAAATTAACCAGCACTGAGTTACCTTGTCCCCAGCAGCAAGTATGATCAACTGACCATCTTCAGCAGGCTTTTTGCTACCAGAAACTGGAGCTTCTAGAAACTGTCCACCTTTCTTTATACCACCTGGGGAATAGTCACAAGCATGTCAAAGATCATTTAACTTGTAAATGATGATGGAACATACTCACATTGTATGAAGTCATGGCATCTCACTCTTACATAGAACTAGTACTAATGTGGTATGGTTTAAGAACTTGTCAGAAATCAGAATGCATGAATGGAATAATTCGGAAGCTTGCATCAGTGGCATCTATTCTCCAAAATCATATAGCTCCTTATAAGAATAAATTGGAACTGAAGAGCAATGTTATTGATGTAAAATCAACTGGATCGCAATCACCTTCAAATCGAAACCAAAATTTAAACTGAGGAAAAGATAAAAGTTGGGTTTCCACCCCTTGCACGGGCTTCTCACCCAAAACTCGAGAGCAAAAGAGACTCAAGAATTACTCAGATAATTTGTGGAAATTTTTAATCATTCAATTCCTCTATTCCAATAGTTTAAGGGGCCTTATATTAGGCTTTACAAAAGAGAAGTACTGGGAAATAACCGATGTTGGTACTAAACGCCCACAAAGGAACACAAATACAGCTAAAACACCTACTCAAATAAAGCTGAAACAAAGTGCTAAATAATAAGCTAAGACATGAAAAGATAAATAGGAGCTGTGTGATGTCCTCATCAATTCCCTCGGGTGGGAGGAACTCGACCCTGTCGAATGAGGACTCTCCTCACGAAGCATCTCAATCGGGCCAAGGTGGTGGTCGTGGTAGCAGCATGGGAACATCATGTCGAGACCATGGTGGCGGAGGAGGAGCTGGTTTCCATGACAGATCGGTGGTGGAAGATAAGCACACGATCAAGGAACAGGGAGTAGAGCGAGGTGTATCATCCTGGCTGAAAACGGAGCTGATACCAGGATCCCACGGCTATCCAACTCGTAAGCAATCACCCTATTATCAACTGTAAATTCCTACAAAATACTATGTGGGTATGCAGCAAATTTGTAGGTTTTATTGCAAATTGCTATCAGCCTAGTGATATCATCAATTTGTGTAACAGGCAGATGCAATGCATTAGGTATTCTAATCATAACTCCTAACGATGGGAGAATGAGAGATATGATATGCCTAGAAGGACACACACACCTAAAGATGGAGGTACAGAGGACTCGGATGCAAACTCTAAACAACCCGAAGAATAAGTATTAGAAACCATTTGCTGGACCTTGGCAAGAAATTCAGGTGACTCCCTAAAAGATGAATTGATAGGAATAACCCTAAAATTAGGTTCAACACAAGGAGACTCGAATGGTTGATTAGGCACAGTGGGTACATTAGGCTCAACTGTCTTGTCCACGTCATCATCGGCACTATCAGAAGACATATGAATTTCATTAATAATCTGTGTGACAGAATCAACTGTTATGTCTTCAATTATGTTAACAGTTTTAAAAGAAACTTGGACATCCTCAACAGTCTTCGAATCGTCAACTTCATCAGTGGGCATAGTTCTAAGATGTTGACTCTCTGAGGGGCACTGATAATTATAATGTCCATAACCCTTACATTTAGAACATTTGACCTTGGCATTGACCAGCGTCTTGAAAGTCAAGTCCAATCTTAAGGCCACATCAAAGGCATCTTCAACGGTGTCTAGGTCATAGGGGCCAGTAATCATAGCATGTTTTATTTTAGGCCGTAAATCCCAAATAAACCTAGTTAGAGTCTCAGAAGGGTGCTCTCACTCACTACTACGAAGGGTTAAGTCCTTAAATATGGTAATGTACTCATGAACGGACATATGACCCTGATGGAGATTGTGTAGCTGGTCTAAGTGAGAATCCATATAATGCTGATTAGTTATGATGACTCAAGCAAGCAGGCAGATGCAGTGAAGAGCCCTAAAGTCAATTAAACTAAATGTATGCACTAAACAAAAATTCCCTAAAGTTTAAGGCTCAAATGTAAATAAAAATGCATTCCTAAAATGATGAAAAGATGCAACCACTAGATCGAAGCAAATAGCATTTCTACCAACAAATTATAGCAATCCGTATAGTAGTTGCAAGTAATCAACAGTTAATGAACTAGGTCAAGTTGTGATATCACCTGAGTGGAGTCGTTCACGCGGGAAGGCGACCGTAACTCAAACCTGAATGAGACTGCTGTAGGCGCGTAGTACTGGTCGTCGTCACGAATCCACTGCCTCGAAAACGGGTCAATTCGGACTTGAAACGAGTCCTGAACGACCTCTAGAAGATATGCTGCGATTCTGGACTGAGTCAGGAGAACTAGATCTGGACCGAGTCAACTCAGTGAGTTAACCCGGTTGCTGATGTCAGCAGCGACGTCACTGAAGTGGATCGGGTCGGGTTCAGGTTATAATCACTCAACCCGTCTAAACCCGGACCCGCAACCCGCTATAAATTCTCTTAAAATCCTGAACGGGTTCTGATTGGGCGGGTTGGGTTTGGATCCGGCCCAACCCACTATGGGTTCGAATCCAAACCCCCTTTAATAAGTTGGGCTGGGTGTTAAGGTCAAACCCAACACCCGCACAGTCCACCCGATCCTCTCTCCCTCTTCGCTGTGGGCTAGGGCACAGACGGAGCGGCAGCGACGGCGACCTGAGGCAAGGATGAAGATGAAGGCAGCGGCGGCGACGTCCGACTTGGATCAATGGTGGAAATTATCCGGCCCGGCAGTGGTGATGACGGAGATTCGGCGATGGCAGGCGACACAGCAAAAACGGCGGCGAGGTCCGACCCTTCTCTGATGAAGTCGAATCGAGTCTCCGGGAGCTTCGACGAGCCTACGGAGAGGACGATGGGGATCGGGGAGCTCCGGCGAGCCCGATCAGACCTTCTTCCCTTCGATCTGCCCTCAGGACCTGGCAACGGCAGTGCTGCAACGAGGCGCCAGTGACGATGATGAGGCGTCGGGGACGACGAAGGCAAGGTCGGCGGACACGAGGGCTCGACGCGATGGTGGCAGTGGAGGTTGGTCCCCAATCGAAGAGGAGATCAGGCAACGTTGTGGTCGGAGGGGTGAGATTTGGCCTCGAGTGCGAAGGACTGTGACGAAGGCGACGATGGCAGATCTAGAATCGGGTTCACTGACGGCGGCGAGTTGAGGAGAAGACGAAGTCAAGGAAGAAGAGGGGTCGCGCCGGTTGACTCGCAATGTCAGTGAGCTCAGATCTTCATCGGTGTCGCACAAGTGCATACGGTGAGGAGGATAGGGGTCAGATCGGAGTCGTGGGATGGTGTATCTGATGTCAAAGTGAGGTGGAGGAGGGTGTCAGCGATTTTTTGCAGCGTCGATGGCGTTGGATGATGGCAGAGAGGCAGGCGGGTGTTGATGGAGTTTCTTTTGGTCGTGATGGTGACGAGGGCGGTGATCTCACGGTGGCGGAGATCTAGATGATGTCGGCTGGTGCTGCTGATGTCGGCGGGGTAGAGGAGGGAGGTCGGGGATGAGATCTGGGCGCCCCCGAGGTGCTGGATCTTGAGAGGTCGGACGGAGATGGCGCAGAGGCGCGGCGGCGGATTGAGGAAGAAGATGAACAGTGGGGTTGGGAAATTTTCAGGATTTTCAACGATGAATTTTTTTTTTCACTGTATTTTTTTTTTGAAACAGTGTATTCTTTTTTTCTTTTTCTTTTTTTTTTTTTAATGGATCTAAATCTGGAGTTGAGATAGATCTAGGGTTTGGGAGATTGGAAGAAAATTTTGGAAAAAAACAATATTTGAAGGGGATTGAAACCGGTGCTCTGATACCAAAATGATGTAAAATCAACTGGATCGCAATCACCTTCAAATCGAAACCAAAATTTAGACTGAGGAAAAGATAAAAGTTGGGTTTCCACCCTTGCACGGGCTTCTCACCCAAAACTCGAGAGCAAAAGAGACTCAAGAATTACTCAGATAATTTGTGAAAATTTTTAATCATTCAATTCCTCTATTCCAATAGTTTAAGGGGCCTTATATAGGCTTTACAAAAGAGAAGTACTGGGAAATAACCGATGTGGTACTAAACGCCCACAAAGGAACACAAATACAGCTAAAACACCTACTCAAATAAAGCTGAAACAAAGTGCTAAATAATAAGCTAAGACATGAAAAGATAAATAGGAGCTGCGTGATGTCCTCATCAGTTATTATCAATAAAAATTACAAAAACTTGCCAATTTTTATCATTAAATTAAAAAGGAAACGGTGACAATGCTGTTATAATTACAAAAACATTCTTTTGAAAACGAGAAGAGGAACTTGGAGCAGGGGTGAAGAGGAAGTAAAGGAACTGAAAGACCCAGGCTCAAGTCCCGGAAGGGGCACCTAAGCTCCACCTATTCCCACCCCCTAGGAGAAAACAAGAAAACATGAAAAATTATCTGCAAGAATTTAGTGAACTGATTGCATGAGTTTTTGCAATAAAAGCAGCTGGAAGATCTTCAATTCACAAATATGAATCAGTTAGAATTTTCAAACAACATAGAAAGGTTGCAGACGAAGAGGAAGAAGGAACAGTAGTTTCTAACCTCACTTATTTTAGAAGAAGTATCAGCATCAACGGTTGACATGTCAATATAGCCTTTTCCCTCACAAATTCGATCGAGCACCCCATCTTTGTCAAAAACAACCTCTAAAATTCAGCATAAAATATTATGTGAGACTAATTCAGCAATAAATGTTAAGTGAAAGTTTTAAATGGTAAAAACTACGGAGTAGTTAGTGATTCTTGCTGACCGAGAGAGCAGCCTTAGGATCAGATAACATCGCGATGGTATACTTGCATTTACTGATTACAGCTGCAGGAGTTTCTCCAACTGAAGCACCTTGTTCCACTAGCTCATCACCCTGCCAACATGAGATTTAAATATTGTAAAACCAAAAAGTTCTATATTGCGTTGAGCTCAGATTTTAATTAAAGTATACTAAAGAAAGAAAAGGAGATGATATAGAATGTAGAGATAATAATTCAGTATTACAGAAACTTGAGATTTTAATATAGTTTGTGGACCAGATACATACATCAATAATATAGTAATGAGACTGTCGCAGAAAGGAACAACCAAGAGTACAATTGGACTGGCATAGTAATCCATCAGAAATAGGTCACTTTCAAGTTGAGTATGAATGTGCTTCAGTCATCCAAATTAAACCCTATTCTGCTCCCTTGATGATATCCTTTGACAAGAAAAGATCATGTGGAGACAGCATCCATACCCTTAAGGTTCGAAAGAGAGAGAAACCAATAGATGATTCTTCCCAAGGATGCACATCACTTCAACCTCATCCCATCCCTCCATGAGGGTGAAACCATCATAACTGATCAACATGAGTCATTCCCACCTTCACCAACAATTACCATCTCTTTGGCTTCCCTACCATGATTACTATGGGCAATTGGAGAAAATAATACCTGCCTATCCAACGGTATCTCAATGATCTTGAAATTCCATACATAAAAGAAGTCAAAAAAGATGAATATAATTTAGAGGTGACAAGGTGTTGGGGCTCGATGGAATTTCTTCTACCACAGTTTTACTGAACAATCAAAGCTAGCCTAGACATGATCAATGCATTCTTCTCTAATGTATCTAACCCTCCCTTGCAAACTATGCTACAATGATCCTCATTTCGAGTTAGGATGGAGAAGAGTCACTTGGCGACCATTGACCAATAAGTCTCCTTTATGGATCATTCAGAATTAATAAGATCCAAGCCACACGACTCAGCACCTTGGTCTAGAATAACCAAACAAGTTTTATTAATTATGCTTGTTCCCAAAAGCTATAAGCCAGAGGAATTGATCCATGTTGGATAGGTTGGATTCGAGCTTTGCCTCTTCTCTTCTACAACATTGTTATTCAACTCAATACAGGCGACGTTGGTGGATCCACTGTCAGGGGGAATCTAGCATGCCTCCTCTTTACATTGTGGTGGATGTATTTAGCAAGATCCTTATGAAGGCCTCAAGCGTGTGATGTATCCATCATCTTGGACATAAACTGATACCCTACTCATCATAGTCTCTCATGACACCAATAACATCATATGCTTCAAACTCGTCCTTTATTGATTTAAACTCCTCTTCAACTTCACCATCCATTTTCATAACTCATCCATCTACTACATTGGTCACTCCCAGAACCACGATTCTAGTATAGGGCAAAATTTTGAATTAATCCTAATTTTAAAAATAATTAAAAAATTAAACTCATCCCAAAATTATTTCTAAAAACCGATCTCCGCTTGCCACGTTGGCGCCACGTCAGCCAACGGTCGACTGTGGGCGCCAGCGTGACGCATTTGAGGGGTCTCACAGAAGTCCGACCTTAGCAAGGCCGGACTTGAAAAAGAGTGGAAAAAAGTTGTCCAGCCTTGCCAAGGCCGGACTTAAATTTCCACTGAATAAAAAGTCCAAGCTTGGTAAGGCCGGATTTTTTATAACAGTACAAAAAGTCCGGCATTGTCAAGGCTGGATTTCTGAACTTAAAAAAAATCATCATTTTGAAGTATGACCTTGCCAAGGCCGCACTTTCAGTTACAACCACCAACAACAGCAGCAAACAAGAGTTAATGTACAATACAAAAATAACGTCCCAACTCAATTCAATTTCAATATATCTCAAACTCAGTATATCAGATCCACAATCTTAATCCATTCTCAACATATCAATTCATAAACTCAATACACAATATATCAAAACACATCTTCAAACTCAAATCCAACACATTAATAAATCTATATCACAAACTCCAATACACAAACTTAAGTCCACAACATATCGATACACAAACTGAAATTCACAACACAAACTAATATGTCATATAAAACTTTCATCAATCCCATATATGTATCATATCATATATCAAATTAATACAACTATTTCAATTATACAAATAAGATAATACACGTCTAATTCCACAGCGTCCTCGTCCTCGGCCACGACCACGTGCAAGGATAGTCTGAGAGTCAGGTTGTGTATGTAATGGTCCCGCATCCTCCTCATTTCCTCGATGTCGTGTACGTCTAGCAACAGGCTGAGAAGGTTGTCTCGTTTGGTGAATGTCTGTCACGTCGTGTATATGTAATCTGTTGTCGCAGCGGATGTGCTTGACGTGCATACCGACTCCTCCCTACCATCCTCTCGATGTATATTTGCATCCTACAGAGTATCGAGACCCTCTGACCGTCGTTCTCTAAAGACTCCGCCACCATAGTATCCATGGCGATATATCCCTCAATCTGTATCATGCATTTTAATATAAACACATCAATATATAATAATTATAAATTTGTATAAGAATAATGTTAAAAATATTACCAACTCCCGCTCATACACCCCCGCAGGCACGTAAGTGGCTAGTGGATCGACACTCCGAATAATCCAGCGACGAGTAATCCCCCAATACCACCTCATGTACTCAGATCGATCAATTAATGGATGTATCTGATTTTAAAGTCTATCGGCTCGATCTGCCCATTCATTATCCAAATCGAGCATACGTGTGAATTGTCCATGATCTTCAGGTTCTTGATGGATCACAATATCTTTTCACGTATAATTCTATGTTGTGTTCGGACAAACACAATTCAAGCATAGCATGACAGTCATCATCATTTGATACCCCTACTGCTTGATAATTCTCGTGTGATAGTGGCCACTTGCATGTCAAGTGAAGTTGATACTCGCTTAGATTAATTTTGATAATTCGATGAATTTTCTTTATCAATTCACACCTTGTAAATGATTTTCTAATAACCATGAATTTTACTATTCCATTGACATAGTTTGGGTTATTATCCCTATCTATTATTAATATATCATTAAACCAACAAAAAAGAGGGACATGATCACTAAACATTGTACCTAATGGATGAAACAAAGGATTATTAATTTGCTCGAGCTTCTAAAATTTAACAAATTTACAAAAAATATCACAACTAATTAACTAACAATTACAATTTTACAAAAATTTAACAAACAACAATTTTAACAATATTACAAACAACAATTTAACAATTTTACAAACAAATAATTTTACACAATTTACTCACATTTACTCAAATTTACTCTGATTTTAATCTAAATACAAATTCTACACAAATGAATCTAACAAATTTACACAAAAAAATCTACTGATTTTCTATACAAATTACAAATCCCTCTAATTTAACACAAAAATTAAAAAATGGAAATAAAAAAAAATATGTAGGGTTGTGAGAGAGGGAGAGGTGGGAGAGAGAACTGAGAAAGAGGGAGAGAGCAGAGAGGAAGAGAGCGAACTGAGAGAGAGAGGAAGAGAGCGGGAGAGAGAGGGAAGGGGACTGGGAGAGCGGGAGAGAGAGAGTGGGAAAGAGGGAGGGAGACGGAGAGAGGGCTGAAAAAGAGCAGGGAGAGAGAAATGAGAAAGCGGGAGAGAGGGGGGAGAGATAGAGACCTGGAGGGCAACGCGGCGGCTGAAGGCAGCTGTCAGAGGGTTAGGGCAGAAGAGGGAGGGAGAGATTTAGAGGAGAGAGAGAGAGAGAGAGAGAGCGGATTGTGTGAGAGGGGGGACCCCAATTTTATACGGTTCAGAATTTTTTTTATTTTTCCATTCAGAGTCCGGCCTTGCTAAGGTCGGACTCTGTAAAATGTCCTATACAAAAAGTTGATAGCATGTGAAATCTGCGAAATCAGTTAAGTCATAGAAGTCTGGCCTTGCCAAGGCCGGGTTTTTTGTAAAAATACAAAAAAGTCCGACTTTAGAAAGGCCGGACTTTTTAAACAGATATTTTCTAAGTCCGGCCTTGTCAAGGTCGGACTTCTATGAGACCCCCCAAAATGCGTCACGCTGGCGCCCGCAGTCGACCGTTGGCTGACGTGCCGCCAACGTGACAGGCAGAGGTCGATTTTTAGAAAGACTTTTTGGATGGCTTTATTTTTCTAATTATTTTTAAAATTAGGATTAATTCAAAATTTTGTCCTAGTATAAGCTTCCTCAATTGCATCGAAAGCCACTTCGCATTCTCTTACCTGGTCTTTCCACTTGAACCTACCTACTTCCTTCTCAAACCAAACCAAGAACTCAGCTGCAATCAGATCAATAAGGCAATTTTCCCTACTTGAACAAACCAGTCAGACAAAACTAGGAAGCCCATAACAAGAATACGAGTACCACCATGAAATTTACTTGAACCTTGACTTCATCAAATTAAAAAAAGGCCATTCTAAACCAACAAGTTTTTTTACTAATGGCATTTTGATTGGTCAAATTAGAACCCAAATCAGTCCACAAACATGCACTGTGTAAACAAAGAACCAAACTTTAGTTCCCTCAAAGAAAAGAACCAAACTTTAGAAAATTTAACAACCACAACAGACCAACAAAACAATCTCATCACACAAATGTGTCAACAGAAAAAAAAAAAAAAAACCATAAAAATAAGAGAGAGACGGAGAGAGAAACCTTGGAGAGGGTCCTGTTCCAAACTGTGACCTTGAACCCATTGCGGATGAGATTGATGGCCATTGCCTTCCCCATGATGCCCAGCCCAAGAACCCAACCTCCATATGCAGGCCGATTCTTTTTCTTTTTTTATGGTTAAACACGGAAAAAGATAGGAAATGTGGAATTAAATATGGTAAACAGAGTATTTTTGAGTCCAGCCGATGACTGCCACGTCATACACTATGGTGCCTGTTACGAACCTCTCCCCCAGATTCCTGTTGTTTGATCACTGATACAGATTCTGAGGAGAGACCCATTTCTGAGGAGACACCAGAAAAAGCCCAATACATGGCGCATCTTAGTCCCGGGCCAAGAATTTAGATTTTAGCCCATCTAGATACACTGATTTTATAGGCCTACACATTAATTTTTATTAATTAATAATAATTTTCCTCCTCCGTTTTTTTCTTCTCTTTCCAAAGAACATCAAGAAACAAAAGTTTTATTCCCTTGAAAAAAAAAAAAAAGTTTCTTGATGTTAGCTACATTATGGGCCAAACTCTTGAAAGCAAAATCCTTTCCCGAGTGTAACTCCAATGATTCTACATTGAAGGCACGATGCTCTTTTTATGAAGGGGATTACAACTATGCAAAACCTCTCCTCTGTTAGAATTGAAGAATATAAAGGGAATCTTCAAGTTGAATTATGGCGAGATCCGTTGATCAAATCAACCGGATGATGGTTGGAGTGTATTCTCCTTCCATTTGTGATGAACGTGGTATATTCACATGTTCAATTCCGACTTCGAATGAATGAGATATTCAAGTCCAAAGATTACCTAATTCAAAGCCAAATGGGACTAAAGGTTGCTACAAGCATTTAGTCCCACATTGGCCGTGGGATGGAAGCTTGTGTAGTATAAATAGAGAAAATTGAGAACAAAGGGTGTGCCCTTTGGGTACTTGGAGTTTTCGCGCGCGAAAAGGAAGGAACTATGCACGTACATACGCACGCGGCGGCCGGCGCCGGCGCTGGCGCTGACGCCGGTGCCGGGGCGGGCACGGGCTCGGGTCCGGGTCTGGGTCAGATCAGAGTCTGAGTTCCCTACCTGGCCTGGTTCTTTTTGAATCAAGTTCCAAGGTCCCGCTCCTGTTGCAAACCTGTTGGATTGCCAACAGTTGCGCACCTGTTGGACTGCCAAAGGTTACGCACATGTTGAACAACCAAAGGTTGCAAAACAGTCCGCTCCGCGTCAACGGTTGCGACTGTTGGACTGCCAACAGACACGGCTGGACCAAAGGTTGCAGCTTTTGGTTTGGGTTCAAACCTGTTGGCCTACTCCTGAAAAACTATATAAAGCCCTCCTGGTTCTCAATTAAAAACACACCAACAGAGAATTAACTCTCTATCTCTCTCTCTCTATTTAAAGTTCTGAACTGTTCTTCCAACGTTCTGAACTGCGCTTCCAGCCTGAAGTGGGAATCCGCGATTTCCAGCGTAAAGTGGGAATCCGAAGCGACTTCCTAAAGGAGATTCTGCCAAATTCTTCAACCTTCCTACATCCTTAACAAGTGGGTGTTCCTCCAAAAGAGTAAGACAAATATTCATTTGAAATTTGCCATTATACCGCTGCTTTGCTAATCCTGTGTAGGTACTGGTTGACTACGGTTCGACCGTACGGTGATTTGGTAGTGCTATCCAAATACCGTGAAGAAGTGTTGTATCTTGGGAGACCAGCGTCCATTATCCCGTTAGCACCGGTGCGGGGGACGTAATTGTCTTAAGGAGATTCGCTCTAAGCATACCTCACTTCAAATACTGTATAAGTGGATTAAGTCCTTTATACAGAGGATATACTTTACAGTATATCGAGACTGACTTGGATTCAGTCTAATTGGTGCTTAAACCAAGGAAGGAATTGAAAGGTGGTTCTTAAATTAAGGAACGTTCTATTGAACGGAAAACCTCCACCTGATATTTGCCGACCTGGCCAATTAGATTGTTGATATCTCAGTGATCTTGATTAGTTGTCAGATTGATTCTTGTTAAGCAGGATTTCCAACATTCTTAAGACATTTATTATTGAAGTTACTAACTTCAGTTCTGCTTGAACTTGCAGAAGATGTCTGAGACAAATCAAGATAGCTCAAGCAAGGCAACAAACATGCCGCTCCAAAGTTTGATGCCTCCTCCACTTCCTAACCCGAAGCCGGAGAAGCCAGAAAAGTTTGATGGCACAGAATTCAAGAGGTGGCAACAGAAGATGTAC
Organism: Agave tequilana; assembly: GCA_038442645.1. Classification (NCBI taxonomy): domain Eukaryota; kingdom Viridiplantae; phylum Streptophyta; class Magnoliopsida; order Asparagales; family Asparagaceae; genus Agave; species Agave tequilana. The sequence continues at coordinate 12,588 of JAVJIF010028705.1, forward strand.
TTCTACTTGACCACTCTTCATCTGGCCAGATTCCTGGAAGAAGATCCACCAGAGCCTGCAACTGATGCATGGACTCAATGTGACTTCCTTTGCCGAAATTATGTTCTTAATGGACTGGATGACTCTCTTTATAATGTCTACAGTCCAATCACTACGGCAAAGAAGTTATGGGCCAGTCTTGATAAGAAATACAAGACTGAGGATGCTGGTACCAAGAAATTCGTCGTAGGACGATTTCTGGATTACAAAATGGTGGATACCAAGACTGTCATCAGTCAGGTGCAAGAGTTCCAACTTATCTTGCACGAAATAGAGGCCGAAGGTATGATTCTTCCTGAAACTTTTCAGGTTGCAACAATCGTGGAGAAGCTCCCACCTGCGTGGAGAGACTTCAAGAATTACCTGAAGCACAAGCGAAAGGAGCTAAAGTTGGAGGATCTCATTGTGAGGCTTCGTATCGAGGAGGACAACCGCAAGTCCGAGAAAAGGACCAGCAAGAACTCCTACGAAGCAAAAGCTAATGTGATCGAGGACTCAAAGGGGAAAGCGTCTACTTCCAAAGGCTTGAAGCGGAAGAAGACATCCCAGGGGTACAAAGGCAAGGCTCAAGACGGCAAAAGCATGCGCTTCAAAGGAACCTGCTATGTCTGCAACAAAGAAGGACATAAAGCTGATGAATGTCGCAGCCGTCTTAAGGGGAACAAGAAGAGCCACCCACAGGCAAACATGACCAACGATGAATCACCAAGTCTTTCAGCTATGGTGTCAGAAGTGAATCTGACAACCAATAACAAAGATTGGCGGGTAGACACGGGAGCTACTCGGCACATCTGCTCGGAGAAATTGTTATTCTCAGAATATCAAAGGCTAGAGCAAGATGAGCAACTATTCATGGGGAATTCAGCCGTCTCAAAGGTTGAAGGAAAAGGCAAGGTCATCCTGAAGTGGACATCGGGGAAAGAGCTTACTCTTAACGATGTGCTTCATGTTCCAGACATCCGCAAGAATTTGATCTCCGGATCAATACTTAGTAAGAAGGGATTTAGAATGGTATTTGAATCCGACAAATTTGTACTTACTAAGGGAGGGATGTATGTGGGTAAGGGCTATCTTGTTGATGGACTTTTTAAAGCCAATGTTGCAGTGGTTGATAAAAAGTCCGTGTATTTGTACCCAAAGCTAATAAATAAAGGAATTCTTCTGTTTATTTGCTTGAGTCTCCTAATTTATGGCATGCTAGATTAGGGCATGTAAATTACAAGTCTTTGAAGAACTTGTCTAATCTGGGATACATTCCTAAACTCAACTAGGAAGAAATTCGCAAGTGTGAGGTTTGTGTTGAGGCCAAGTTGGCTAAAAATTCATTTCACTCAATAGATCGAAATACAGAACCTTTAGGGTTAATTCATAGCGATCTATGTGACTTGAAGTTTATGCCAACTAGAGGCGGTAAAAAGTATTTCATTACTTTTATTGATGACTGTACAAGATACTGTTATGTGTATCTTTTAAACAGTAAAGATGAGGCAATAAATATGTTTACAACATATAAAGCCGAAGTTGAGAATCAACTCAACAAGAAAATCAAGATTCTAAAATCCGATAGAGGCGGAGAATATGAATCAAATGATTTTAGTGAGTTATGTGCTAGTTTTGGTATAATATATCAAACACACAGCACCATACACTCCTCAGCAGAATGGAATTGCTGAACGGAAGAACAGAACTTTGAAGGAGATGGTTAATTCCATGCTCGTAAGTTCTGGAGCTCCGCAGAACTTGTGGGGGGAAGCTCTATTAACTGCAAATCATATTCTAAATAGAGTACCTCACAAGAAACTTGGTCTTATACCATTCGAGTTATGGCATGGAAGGACACCTTCCTACCATTACCTCAAAATGTGGGGTTGCCTTGCAAAGGTGCTAGCACCATTACCTAAAAAGACTAAGTTGGGAGCAAAAACTATGGACTGCATATTCATAGGCTATGCCTTGAATAGTAGTGCCTATAGATTTCTGGTTCATAAATCAGAAATACCAGATATTCATGTAAACATGATTATCGAATCTCGAGATGCTGTGTTCTTTGAAGACATCTTTCCGTACAAACGGGAAGCAGATAAGACTTCTGGGAAAAAAACACACGAGATGGCATTCAGGGACGAAAGCCCCGAGGAACCAATTGTTAATGCGGAAACTGAACCAAGAAGAAGTCAGAGATCTAGAATCTCAAAATCTTTTGGTCCAGATTTCATAGCATATGCTATTGAGAGCGAGCCTCAAACATTTAAAGAGGCTATGTCAACCCCAGAAGCACAAATGTGAAAAGAAGCTATAAATAGCGAAATAGAATCCATACTAAGTAATCATACTTGAGAATTGGTAAACTTGCCTCCTGGAAGTAAACCAATTGGGTGTAAGTGAATTTTCAAACGAAAATTAAAACCCGATAGATCTATCGATAAGTACAAGGCTAGATTAGTAGCCAAGGGTTATCGGCAAAAAGAAGGACTTGACTACTTCGATACTTATTCACCAGTAACAAGAATAACGTCCATTCGGATGTTTGATTGCGATTGCAGTATTGCACAACTTAGATATCCATCAAATGGATGTCAAGACTGCATTCTTAAATGGTGAATTAAATGAAGAGATTTATATGGAGCAACCTGAAGGATTTATAATCAAGAATCAAGAACACAAGGTGTGTAAATTGGTAAAATCTTTATATGGTTTAAAGCAGGCTCCAAAACAATGGCATGAGAAATTTGATAGTGTCATGATCAAAGATGGATTCACTATCAATGAATGCGATAAGTGTGTTTACACTAAAACAGTTAGAGATGCATGTATCATTGTTTGTCTTTATGTAGACGACATGTTGATACTTGGGACTAATATTGAGATTATTAAGTCCACTAAAAGAATGTTATCCAACTGTTTTGATATGAAGGATCTGGGGGTTGCTGATATAATTTTAGGAATTAAAATTACTAGAACACCAGATGGAATCAGTCTATCTCAATCTCACTACGTGGATAAGATGATAGAAAGATTCAAGGATCATGGGATAAAAGAGAATACAAATCCTTTTCTCCCACACATCCACCTTCATAAGAATACAGGAACAGGAATACGCCAGTTGGAGTATTCTCAGATTATCGGGAGTCTAATGTATTTAATGAATTGCACTAGACCCGATATTGCTTACGCTGTAAGCAAGTTAAGTAGATATACTAGTAATCCTAGTGATCTACATTGGACCGCTCTACTACGAGTATTGGGTTACGTATCACATACCAAGGAATATGCCTTGAGATATGGAAAGTATCCTCCTGTACTGGAAGGATACAGTGATGCTAATTGGATTGCAGATTCTGAGGAATCAAAATCAACTAGCGGATACGTATTTACTCTAGCAGGAGCAGCGGTATCTTGGAAATCTTCTAAGCAAACATGTATTGCCCGTTCTACTATGGAATCGGAATTCATAGCCTTAGATAAGGCTGGAGAAGAAGCAGAATGGCTTCGACAATTCTTAGAAGATATACCGTTATGGCAAAAGCCAGTGCCCGCTATATGTATACACTGCGACAATCAAGCAGCTATATTTAGGGCACAAAATGTGATATACAACGGTAAGTCTAGACATATTCGTCGTAGACATAATACCGTGAAGCAGATGCTCTCAAATGGAATTATCTCTATTGACTTTGTATCGTCAAAGGATAATTTAGCGGATCCGCTTACTAAAGGTTTAAGTGGAGAGCGTATAAACTGCGCATCGAGGGGAATGGGTCTAAAAGCCTAACCTTACCGAGTCAGCTTAATGGAAACCTTACTTAGCGACTGGAGATCCCACGGACTAAGTTTAAGAGGAAAAACTAGTTATGATTGACTCAGCAAGTAAGCATTTGGGAGCTTGACTCCAATCCATTCCTAAGGTGCACATAAGTGCTTTTCTACAAGTGGATTAAGGATAAGCTTAACGCTTTTAATAATGCCTATATCTTGTTACTAAACAAGTGGAGAAGAGTAGACTACTCTTAATAGGTCCATCACCTATGTGAGTATAGAGTTGGGTCGGCTCTTTGAGAATCTCTATGGAGGCTGTTATTCCCTAAAGATACTCTCTGAAACCAAGAATGTCCAGGACCAAAACGGACACAACAGAGAACCAAAGTTGATTTGGAAAGTCACTGTGTGAAGCTTATTGACTTGACTTACACTAACGGCTAACAGTTCAAGACCTAGTTCACTGATTAGCCAGTAAGTCCGATAAAGCTTTCGCTATGGAAGGTTCAAGACCTAGTTCACCTATCCTTATGCAGTTTCTTTTCTAAAGTACCTTACACAATAGAGTCAGTCTCTTTGTGTGTCATTTCCTTGAATCTCCATTCATTGTGGGGGATTGTTGGAATTGAAGAATATAAAGAGAATCTTCAAGTTGAATTATGGCGAGATCCGTTGATCAAATCAACCGGATGATGGTTGGAGTGTATTCTCCTTCCATTTGTGATGAACGTGGTATATTCACATGTTCAATTCCGACTTCGAATGAATGAGATATTCAAGTCCAAAGATTGCCTAATTCAAATCCAAATGGGACTAAAGGTTGCTACAAGCATTTAGTCCCACATTGGCCGTGGGATGGAAGCTTGTGTAGTATAAATAGAAAAAATTGAGAACAAAGGGTGTGCCCTTTGGGTACTTGGAGTTTTCGCGCGCGAAAAGGAAGGAACTATGCACGTACATATGTGCGCGCACGCGCGCCGCCGCTGGCGGCGGCGGCCGGCGCCGGTGACTGTGCCGGGTCGGGCACGGGCACGGGTCTGGGTCTGGGTCTACTGGACTCGGGTTCAGATCTGAGTCTGAGTTCCCTACCTGGCCTGGTTCTTTTTGAATCAAGTTCCAAGGTCCCGCTCCTGTTGCAAACCTGTTGGATTGCCAACAGTTACGCACCTGTTGGACTGCCAAAGGTTATGCACATGTTGAACAACCAAGGTTGCAAAACAGTCCGCTCCGCGTCAACGGTTGCGACTGTTGGACTGCCAACAGACACGGCTGGACCAAAGGTTGCAGCTTTTGGTTTGGGTTCAAACCTGTTGGCCTACTCCTGGAAAACTATATAAAGCCCTCCTGGTTCTCAATTAAAAACACACCAACAGAGAATTAACTCTCTATCTCTCTCTCTCTCTCTATTTAAAGTTCTGAACTGTTCTTCCAACGTTCTGAACTGCGCTTCCAGCCTGAAGTGGGAATCCGCGATTTCCAGCGTAAAGTGGGAATCCGAAGCGACTTCCTAAAGGAGATTCTGCCAAATTCTTCAACCTTCCTACATCCTTAACAAGTGGGTGTTCCTCCAAAAGAGTAAGACAAATATTCATTTGAAATTTGTCATTATACCGCTGCTTTGCTAATCCTGTGTAGGTACTGGTTGACTACGGTTCGACCGTACGGTGATTTGGTAGTGCTATCCAAATACCGTGAAGAAGTGTTGTATCTTGGGAGACCAGCGTCCATTATCCCGTTAGCACCGGTGCGGGGGACGTAATTGTCTTAAGGAGATTCGCTCTAAGCGTACCTCACTTCAAATACTGTATAAGTGGATTAAGTCCTTTATACAGGGGATATACTTTACAGTATATCGAGATTGACTTAGATTCAGTCTAAGTGATACTGTATAAGTGGATTAAGTCCTTTATACAGAGGATATACTTTACAGTATATCGAGACTGACTTGGATTCAGTCTAATTGGTGCTTAAACCAAGGAAGGAAATTGAAAGGTGGTTCTTAAATTAAGGAACGTTCTATTGAACGGAAAACCTCCCACCTGATATTTGCCGACCTGGCCAATTAGATTGTTGATATCTCAGTGATCTTGATTAGTTGTCAGATTGATTCTTGTTAAGTAGGATTTCCAACATCCTCCTCGAAAGAGTTTGGAAACCCTTAGACCTAGTTTGGTAACAAAGTTTCTCAAACTGAGGTTTTGTTCAAGTTAAAATGAAATTGAGGTTTGTAACCATACAAACTCCAGTTTTCGCAACTCCACTCGGGTTACTAATCTCAGTTTCATAAAGTTTAGAGGCTTCCAAACCTTAGTTTTTCAAACTCTACTTTGGTTCTCAAACAAAATTTAGTTTTAGTAAACCTTGTTTTGAGTCTGAAACTCTTTTAGGAAACTAAATCTTGTTCATAAACGAGGCCTTAAGGTTTGAGCACACCCCTCGAGTGTGGACAGAGTTGTGGCCTATGCACTTGAGTTCTACTTCATGCATTGAAGATGTCTGTTACAATGCTCCATTGAGCTCTAACATGGATAGCAATCAGCTACAATGATTTCACACTCTTAATCAGTGCTAATTAGAATTTCACACTCTTAAACTAGAGTTTTCTAGAGTTTCATACTCTTAAAGGGATTTGACGAAGGAATCATCTCACACTCAAATTTGAGAGTTTTGGCCAAATATGCATTGATTGATTCCTTGATTTAAACTAGTACATGAGGGCTTTTATAAGCATTACGAAACTTGATTTTCAAATTACATCCGATTTGGTATTAAAATAAAAAGAAAATTAAAAGAAATCAAAAATACAATAAAAGAAATTACATAATAATACTCAAAATCACTCGAGTTAAATAAAAGTGACGCGTCTTCGCGTCTTCATCTTATGTCCGCATCAAATATCCATTGACTAGGATAAACCCACTTAACAAAATTGGAAATTTTTATTAAAAAAACAGTCAGGTGAACAAGACCATCAAGAATGCCATAAAAACCTCCCCCAGGTAAGCTCCAAGTGGACCAAATGAAAACCAAACACTTGACTTGGACCAAATTAAATGGTCTCTAGTAACTTTCAGTGAGTAGTCTATTTGTTCTCATAATTTCTTGATCTCAATATGATAATTGCTTTCCTTAAAACTATGCAGCAAGCAACTTCCTTGCTGTTGCTTTCAGCTCATATTCTTTTAGCCTTCAAGTCCATGTATTTACTTTCATCTAGTATGCATGATGATTAAATGATTCTCAGGTCAACCATACATTTTGGGGAGACGAGGAATGAGTCCTTGTGTCCCTTAGTCTGCCATTTTTGTCCACATTTTTAACAGAATCCTACTTCTAGTGGCATCCTGAGGACCCTGTCTCATTTTCAAATTCTTCACCATGTTTAAAAGAAACAATGCCAAATGTCATTTATTTTTTATAAATATCACTCTCATTCCTGTTAACTTATTAAAAAGCATATCTAGCTATTGTTTGATATATTCATTTTTGTATCGTTATAAGCCCCCTCTCTTTTTCTTTAAAATTTCTAGTTGTGTGAGGAGAGATGAGACATGGAGGACCGAAAGAGTATGAACAGCGATATTGATCTGCGGGCCAATACCAAGTATCCTGCTCACTTGATGACATACAAGCTGCCAGATGTGCTTTTCAGTGCTACAAATTCTTAACTTAGTCTTTTAAGTTCATTTCTTTTTTCTTTTTTTCTGATATGGGTAAAAATTAAATGTGACCTCAGGTCAACCATTTTTTTTTCTTCTGATGTGTAGAACGGGTCCTTGGGGCCCTAGTCTCGTTTCTTCTAGATTGAAGATGATCTTACCTTTTTCTAGTGGCACTAGGGAGAATGTTTCATTTGTCAAATATAATACAATTGGCTAAAAGTAGTGGTTCCCGTTTTTTTCTCTTTATATAACATCACCAATACTTTTCCACAGCAATGATTTAATGACTTATCAGTATCATGTGAAACCCTGTAATTAAAAGGTCTGATAATTGTATTAACTACAAAAAAGGAGGACGCTTAAGTCTGAAAGAGGAAAGAAATTAACTTTTGAGGGTTCTGTATTGAAGTTCTAAGGAACAATGTGTTGTACTCTGATATTTGTTAATGTTTTTTTTTTTTTTGAGAGAGAAAATATTAACTTATACTCTGATATTTCATAATGAACACTCTTTTGTTGATCTCCCTGTGAATATTGGCTGAACCTTTGTGATTTCTTTTCTTTTCATTTTGTTTGGATATCTTCTGTTAGTTTCTCTTTATGCCTTTCAGTTCTTAGAAAATGTTACTGGTTATTTTTTTTCCCTTTTATCAAGGATCGATTCGGTTATATTGCTTCTTCTGCAAGAATCAAAGATTTGAAACTTGAAAAGTACTCTTGTTTCCTAACATTACTAACTCGTGAGAAAGTCAGTACATAATATTGAGATGGCAGATGATAACTGGACCAAAACAAACTTAAGAGTATCCTGTATGATTGGACGGTCGCTAATGTTAAATTTCAACTTAAATGTTTCCCTAGCGTAATGGATGATTTCATTAATTTACTAATGTTTTATGTACATAATTTTAATATTGATCCCATATATTCAATCACAAATCCTAGCGTGAAATATGGGTTAAGACAACAAACAGTCTCAAGTCACCACCCTCACTCACTCACAACCAAGCTAGCTTTCAAGAAAAATAAAGCATATGGTTGACTTGACCAGAATAGTCCCAAATCCCAATCACAAATGCCAGTGCCACAAGAGTGGTGAAAATGTGCAAATATCCAAACACAAATTTGAACCTGAATGAAATGGATGTAGAGTATGGTTACCTGAAATCTCAATATAACCGGATAGGGTTTTGATACTCCAAGTTTCCGGGTCTGGAGCGGGTCTAGTCCGATCCAATAAGACAGCATTCCCTCCATTTTCCTTGTTCAACCACAAACTTTTCTGATACTGTACCTGCACTAGTAGTTAACTCCCTTTATCTTTATCAGTCAATGAAATGATGTAAGAAAAATCAAATGCGCAAGAGATTTATTCAGAACTTCTATATAATGACTCCAGCTCCAAGTCTCTTCTGTGAACATATCAGTAGCAAAGAGAGATGGCAGGAGGAGGATCAGGAGATCAAGTGAGACTCGAGTTCACCCCTACATGGATTGTTGCCGTTATTTGCTTTGGTGTTGTTCTTCTCTCTCTCCTTGTGGAGCGGCTTCTCCATTATCTTGGAACTGTAAATGAATATTTTCAGTCTCAGTACTACTCTGCTTCGTGATACATTTTTCTAATTAGCTAAGATTGACTGTAAGGTTTCTTTTTCTGTATGCATTCAGCTTCTACAGAGGAAGAAACAGAAGGCTCTGTTCGAAGCCCTGCAGAAACTGAAGTCAGGTTTGTCTTTACTTGCTTTCATATATTTGTTTGTTTACATTTGTTTTATGAACTCTCCATGGTGCAATTTTCGCAGAGTTGATGGTGTTGGGATTCATATCTCTGCTGCTCGTAGTGTTCCAGGGATTGATACAGAAGGTTTGCATCCCTGCAGGCATCATAAAGCATTTGCTCCCTTGCAAGTATTCAGATGAGGAGGCTGCTATGGCTTTTCTTCTGTAGTTCATGTCACTGGTCGGCGACTGCTTTTAGCCTCAGGTTCCAGCTCGTCCTGTAAGAAGGTTGGCCTTGTGTTATTTCTTTCTTTCTTTCTTATGTTATGTGAAATACCCTTTCCTTTGTCTATAATTTATAAATTATTTCCTTTGTCTATAGTTTATAAATTATAGAAATTTCATTTTTTTTAGTAGCTAATGTTTATTTCCCCTTTTTCCAGGGAAAAGTTCCAGTATTATCTATTGAAGCTATTCATGAGATGCACCTCTTTATCTTTGTTTTAGCACTCACTCATGTGATTCTCAGTGGTCTTACTTTGTTTTGTGGAGGGTTAAAGGTGATATATTTTGATAATTTTCTTTATTTTTTTGTACATTGCAAAATTCTGATTCCTTCTTTATGTGTATTCAATGGTAAATTTGTATATCGTTTAGATGCGTGTATGGAAGCAATGGAAGATTCAATTCAGAAAAACGTTACAATTTATGGTATGGTAGAATTCACAAGCTTACTTATGGAACATTGTGTATTTTCTAGCTTAATAGTAAAATATTTAGTAATCTAAATGAAATTTAACCGTCAGCGAGACATTTCTGAAAGCTAAGTGAAAGTGATTAATTATTGTAGTCTTTCTATAATGTAATAATTAATTGAATTAATTCTATATGCAGTTTCACCCTCCAGAAAAACAGTGTGCGCAATTTCACAAGACATCCCCCATGATATTCCTCAAAGTTCACCTATAAGCAGTTGGTTGGTGAGTAGTTTGTGTTCATCATTTTTTTTAATGAACTTTACGATAGGACTCAATCATAACTTAGGATTTGACTCATTTGAGATTGAGATTTTTGTTGCAGTGATTTGTTATGGCAAAACTATGCAAACAATAGCCATAAGACATAAATCCCATATATTTCTTGATTTTGATCGATCTCTGTCCAAAGAGCTTACAATCCTAATATTGTCACTCTGTTCATTGTTTCAGCATGCTTTTTTCAAACAGTTCTATGGATCAGTAACCAAATCAGACTATACTACAATGAGACATTATTTCATCATGGTAAGAAATTATTTCAGTGGTTTGGTCTCAGTCAAGTTTTCTACTTATTTATATATTTTGTTCTTGACTTTTAATTGCTTGTTTTTTATGAGGCCAAACTGCTTTCTTGCAGACACATTGCATGGGGAATCAAAAGTTTGATTTTCACAAATATATGGTGCGAGCACTTGAATCTGATTTTGAGAAAGTTGTCGGTCTCAGGTACACCTATCAAGAATACTCTCTGCTACATAGAGTATCTTCTTTTAAGCTTTTATGTATCTTTGTAATCTTGACATTCTTCCTTGATATCTCATGATTTTATATGATCTTAATAACTTATTCTGCTTACATTGCAGTTGGCATCTTTGGATTTGTGTTGTCTTCTTCCTGTTCCTTAATGTTTATGGTAAGTTAAAAAATAATTTTGCACCCACCAAGACTTGAACTTGTGACCTTCAATAACTTAGATTTATAAGTTACCACTTGAGTTAGAGCTCAAAAGTTTCTTTATACTAGTAAAATTAATCTGAACAAATGAGATCATATACAAAAAAGTTACAAATTGTATGTATTGTTCTATTATTTATAAAATCAGTGTCGGCGTCCGCCCACACTAGACTATATGTGGGTCCACCCCTGCACAAAGTTAGCCATTTTGTGAAGCTTCATAGTTTACTGATATATGTTCTTAATCCTGATTCATCAACTAATTATGTCCTTTATTCTTGCTTGTGAAGCTAATGAAATAGTTGGATAAGCACTGGATTGCCATCTCAAAGAAAACAAATATTCTAGCAACCAGAAACTTCAATAAAAATTAATATTTTCATTGATATATGGAGAACCAAAATGAACTTATAGTTCTTTCTTTTGTCTCAAAAAAAAAAATTATCATTCTTTTAGCAGACTAATCACATACTGCTATAAATATAAATGCAACAGGTTAAAATCTTTTGGCCATGTTTGTTTGAATTTTTATACCAGTCAAAAAGTAAAGGAAAAGTAGAAATTAAAGAAAGAGGAAGTGTTTTCCTATTAAGAGATAAGAAAAAGGAGATCTTCTCTCTTTGGTTTCTTTTTGTTGTCACTTTCCAGACATGGGAAAGCTTATAAGTAGTTCTCCTTGGACCTACGAAGTGGTTTATCTGAGATCCAGCTACATCCTTTTTTGATTTTATTACAAATTTACAACGAAATATTTGCTCAATTGATTCTTTCCAATTCTGATAGATCATAGGTCAGTTCTTGATTGCAGATGATAACCAATGTTTTTGAGAAATCAAATAACAGCAAACCTTGGCAGCAAACTAAACGTACTGTGAAAATCTCCTGATAATTGCTTTCTGCTTCACTTAATAGCGAGTTAAAATAGGCTCATGACTTTGTCAGTGGACTTAGTGGCATGTTACTTTGATTCTGTTTGTTTCACAGCATATTTGAAATTTTATCGAGTACTTTGAAAATCATGCAGTTTCTTATTCCTCTCTGCAGGATTGCATGCATATTTTTGGATATCATTTCTTCCTTTACTTGTAAGTATTCTGATCTTCAGTTTGTTGTCAAGCATTTCATATAGTCTATTTAGCAGCATCCTCATCATATTCTGATTATATGAATAAAATCTCAAGCACACAATATTACTGATTGGGTTGTCATAAACATATGCAGCTTCTGCTCACTGTTGGCACGAAGTTGGAGCATATCATCACTCAGTCGGCTCATGAGATTGCCGAACAGCAGTCAGCCATTGAAGGTGGTTTGGCAGTGAATCCGTCGGATGATCACTTTTGGTTTGGCCGTCCCCGGATTATGCTCTTCAAATCACTACATACTTTTCCAAAATGCCTTCGAGATTGCAGTTTTTTTCTGGATACTGGTAAGTGACATCAAGAAATTGCTAGTGCTTTATTGTCTGAGAGTCTGAACTATTCAGTAGCTTGTGCCTTTACGGTGACCTTTAAATTTCTTCAGTACTACATGAAATGATTAGTTGTTCTATCGTATTAAGACTAAATTTCAAATAATTATTTGTTGTCTCTGTTAGGGTTTTAGAAATAGACAGTTTACCCTAACAATATTCGCCTTACTTGCTACACACACTAATACTCTTCTTCAAGTAGGAGCATATATATATATATATATATTAATCAGGTTCACCTTGTTACAAAGACTAGGAAAATATTTTTCAAAAGCAAAGTTTTTCTAAACAAAAACCTAAATAACAAATAAATATGGAAACTACTAAAAACAAGTACTGAAATTGCTAATGTTGATGCCAAACTATTGGAAACATTGATCTTCATGCTGAAATTTTCAAGTCAAATAAAACACTTACATGAGACTGTACGAGAAATCAAATATTCATTTCCTTGCATAATTTTAGGATTTTAGATATTCTCATTCTCACTAGAAGAGAAAGTTTTGAGATATCTCCAAACTCAGTAAAAGTAAATGTTTCATATCCCAAACTCAATATATGGAGGTTTTTACAGATCCTCAAACTCAGTAAAAATTGAGATTTTGAGAGATCCCCGAACTCAATAAAAGATGAGGTTTTGAGAATTCTCAAACACAATAAATAGAAGATTTTAAAGATCTTCTCAGTAGGACTATCAAATCCAAATAAGAATTAAGTCAAATAAAATCCATTAATGCGTTCGAAACACTTAAAAAAATCTTGAAATCAACTCTTAGATCACCAGAATAGATCTTAAATTCAATAATTTATGGTCAAAATAATTTCCAAAATTATCAGATTTGCAGAATTCCATATTGAAAGATACTTCTAGTATTGTGTGGTACTCTTCACGTGAATAGCAACATTTTTTTTAAAATCAAACTACATCTGAAAGAAGAAAAAAGAGAAGAAGATGCCGATGATGATGCTTGTGATGGCAATGATTTTGGAAGTTGATGAATGATGATGAAGATGCGGCTGGTGATGGAGGAGGAATTTCCTGATACCTAAATCATGATAGGGTTTTAGAAATAGACAGATTACCCTAAACTGGGATGGCCACTTTTTTGTATAAATGAAAGATAGTAAGAATTACAATATACTCTTGTTGCACACTAATAGTCTCATGAAATGTGTCCAACGTCAATGCTCAAAATTTTAGCTGTTTGAGCTATCTTGCATTTAACGCTAGAACTTGGAAGAAAAAGAAAATATTAAGAAACAGAATTTAACTTCAGCCCTCCCGCGGATGCCAAGTCTGGAATCCTTCCTCAGGTTCTGATACGATCTTTTCCTCATACAGACCACATATGGCCTTAGGTCCTGCATCATGGGGAAAATTGGCTTTCTTATCGCAAGACTTGTGGTCAGGTAGGAAAAGTCTCCTCCTTTGATGAATAAAGCATCTATTAAGTTTTTTTTTTTTTTTTTAACATGAATTGATTTATCCAGCATGTAAAAGTTCTTCAGTTGTATTCAATCTCTTGTGTTATACAGTGTGATTATACAGATTCTCTGCAGTTACAGCACCTTACCGCTCTATGCCTTCGTAGCCCAGGTCACTAGCTATCTTATTCGATATTTTGTTCATACAAAATTTAAATGTTTCTAAACCCTGTTTCTTTTTTTCTGGATGTAAGATGGGGAGTTCATTAAAAGGCGTCATATTTGAGGAGCATTTCCAAGAAAGCCTCGTCGGTTGGGCCCTTAATGCAAAGAAGAGGAAGAGTAGGAAGATACGCGATGAAGATAGCATAGAAAAAACAGAAGAATCAGAAAATGCATCTCCTACAGCTGTGAATGTGGTTGCTCAAAGGACTTCCCTGATGGAACTTATAAGAAAACGCAAGGATTCCCTTGATAGCATACAAAGCATAACAGAACTGGAGAACGTATCTGCTAGTGGAGAGAGCATGGTTGCTCACAAGGATTTCCAGACGGGAAATTGTGCACGAAACACAATGGAATTAGGAAATGTATCTTCTATGGGCGAGAAATGGTTGCCCACAAGGAAGAGGGGAAATCTCAGGATATCGAGAAGGCGGATCACAGTGGTGAACTTTAATCTAATGAGATTTTATTACATCTTTCTTTATAGAAGTTGATGAAAAGTTGAAGATGATCATAGAGCTAGGTCTTGAAGCAAGACAGACAGTTGAAAGAGGAGTGCATCATACAGATCTAGATTGGGGCATTGCAAAAGATTCCGAGGGAGGATGTTTGTGATCTCAATCTGTATATAGTTCATAGAAATTAGTCGTCTTTACAGTTGCAGTTTTGTTTAAAATGTGTAACTTGCTGCAATCTGAATATGGAAGAGGACATGTATGCGATGGAATGAATTAAGCTTTCCAGACACACCTTGCTTCCTGGAGCTACATTACATACTTTGCTTATTTTCAGGAGCTTAAAGAAGAAGAAGAAAGGAAAGCAAATTACTATAAGGTGTATTGTCATTTATAGATGAGCCTGAAATTGGCTTACCAACAGCTTTTTATGCAAACTGTAATATTGCCTGAGGAATTGTGCATGTTGTTAGAAACTTATTCTGTGTGCCTGATGTAAGAATTAAAATAAACTTAATGCGGATTAACAGCCATGGATCTAGAATCAATCATCTCAAGAATTGAATACATAATCAAAACACATATACTTTAAATTCCCATACCTGAAGCCATTGATGAACAATAGATGAAGGTTGAAGAAGACCTCGATTCCTTCCTTTGATCCTGCAAACCCTAATGCAAATAACCTACTTTTCTCTGTCTCCTTTTCCTTACACAAAACCTTCAGATTTTCTTTTACTGATGGGTTTTCTCAAAAAGAGCGATAGGTTTTGTATTTCTTTTCAGGAGGAGAAAAGTGGGTCACACATTTGCAAATAAACCCTTGAAAAATAAAACCATCCATCATGGTACCCTTATATTTCAAGAGATTATATAAACTATATAAATGTGACTTTAATATGGGCATCTATTATATCAGTTAACTTTATTAGGAATCCAATGTTAATTAACCAAGGTTATTGGGCCACCTTAATGTGAGATTAACATTCTCCCACTTGGACCATTAACCGATTAGGTTAAAACTTTAGAAAACAAATAAAAGAAAAGACTCATTTTCAAAACATTTTGACTCCATTGGATTCCATACTGAAAAACTTTGACACGTGATCACGAATTTTAAAACAACAACTGATAAGCCCAAATATGAAATACTGTAATACTGTAATTAGCTTGGACTACAAATGCGAGTCATAGCGGTTATACAACATCCATGTCATACTCCCTTCTATGTACCACAACATTGATAACCCTTACTAATTGAGTCCATAACCAAAATGACCCCTGTAATTGTCTTGTTAAGACATTTCCTGTTTAACAAACATCCATACATAATATGTGCACACATAATTGGATAACAGGAAATACAGAAACAAACTTTTATTTGCGCAATATTGTCAATTTTACAAGTACCAAAACATACATTTACATATTGCTCAAAAGACCCATTCTACAATATGTTCCTTGAATGTCTTTGGAGACAATCCCTTGGTCATTGGATCAGCAACCATTAAAGTGGTACTTATACTTACAATTGATACTTTCTGTTTCTGAACTCTTTCTCTAACCACCAAGTACTTAAGTTCTATGTGTCTGGAACCATTAGAGTACTTTCCATTCTTAGAGAAGAAAACGGCTGCTGTATTGTCATAATATATCTTCAGCGGCCTGGCAATAGAGTCAACTACACCAAGTGCTGAGATAAAATTCCTTAACCATAATGCATGATTTGTGGCCTCAAAACAAGCTATGAACTCAGCCTCCATCGTGGATGAAGCAGTGATAGACTGCTTTACACTCTTCCACGAGATTGCCCCACCTGCTAGCAAGAATATGAAGCCTGAAGTAGACTTCCTGCTATCTGGGCAACCGGCAAAATCTGAGTCCGAATAGCCTATCACTTCCAACTGATCTGATCTCCTATATGTGAGCATATGGTCCTTCGTCCCTTGAAGATACCGCATAACCTTCTTAGCTAATTTCCAGTGCTCCATTCCTGGATTGCTCTGGTATCTTCCTAGCATCCCTACAGCAAAACTGATATCTGGCCTGGTGTAACGCCCCGATCCCACGGATACGGGAACGTCACTGCGACGTATATACGTAGGTCAGAAAATGCCCCCACGTATATACGCTAAGCATTTAGTACAACAAGGATCAGAGTACACGACAAAGCGTGATATTCATACATATGCCAACTTAAAAGTACAAGTACAAGTTATCACAAGATATGATAAAATATTACACATTACATGTATCTTTTATCACAACCAAGTCCAAAAGTAAAAGATACAATATGAATACAAAATGCTCACGAGTAGGATGAAGATCCCGTGAGTCAAAAAGAGAAATCTGGCACAAAGGACTGGGACTAGTCTGCCTGCCCACTAAGAAAAGCTTGATCCTCTGTGGAAGGCTCCACTTCGATCCAAGCTTCGGAACCTGAATATACAAATCCAAGGGAGTCAGGACCTCCCAACAACGAACAGGCTACAGCCAAATGGCTAAGAGACAAGAATATGAGAGTTGGAACAGTATAATGAATACCAATCAACAAGTAATGGAAGCATAAAGAGTAAAAGTCCGAATACAATAGATCCACAGTTAACGTCCTTTATTATTATTACTTGTCTTACTGTGATATCTAGCTATGTGAACCAGCGTCCCAGCGCACATAGATCCATATCCTAGTAAAGCAAGGTTGTTATTGGAAACCAGCGGGGGTATCAACGAACTATGTTTACAGTGGGTCCCGTACATGCCCGGGACTACGGTCCAGGATTGTTCCGTTGCTTGGTGACGGAAACCAGCCGCTAGGCTAACAGGAGGGACTTATGTATGCCCTTTATCATGATGGTACCAGTAATGAGGGAGCAAGCACTCCCCTCGGTCCCCTGGAGGCCCTCAGGTCAGACCGGAAATACAGTTGCACAACATACCTAATACCACTGTAAACATGAACACATATTGATATCCACATGTTTTCCCCCGACCCAATGTAAGTTGGTCCATTTTATACAAAGTCAAGTATATCATACTTGGTGTTAAGAGATAGCATGATAAGTGGTGATATTCATTAATTAACAAGTTATGAAATGAGAATATACAATAACAAGCCATGAAGTAACAAGAGGTAACATCCATCAAGTAACAGGTCATGAAGTACCATTCATGAAGCATAAACAAGAATAATATATCCCACATGCATCAAGGGTATGATCCAAATTCAGAAAAGAAATCAACTATAATAAACAGCCTAAATTAGTCGACTAGGTGGAATGGTTAGTCGACTAATAGTGGTCTCTAGTCGACTAACAGTCTGGACTAGTCGACTAAAACTGGGTTCCAGAGAGTTGGAATTCTGTTTCAGGAAAAGTTAGTCGACTATGGTGGAAAGGGTAGTCGACTAACAATGATCTATAGTCGACTAATAGTTAAGGTAAGTCGACTAACAGTGATTTCCAGAGAGTTGGGGTTTATTTTCAGGAAAGGTTAGTCGACTAATAATCAAGATAAGTTGACTAAACTGTGTTTCAGGACAGGGGTCGTTTCAAATAAGGATTTCAAGTCGACTAACTCCTAGGTCAAGTCGACTAATCGTGGTCTGAAAACAGGGTACAGAACAGAATTTGATGGTTGAATTTGAAGGCCAAAAGCATGATTTTGAAGGCACAAGTGTACATGAATTGTAAACACAAGTATACTAAAAAGTTTACAAGTCTTGGTGAGTAAAAATACTCACTCGAATGGTTAATTGGAGCTATACGCGTTCGAAAGGAGCGTTGCCGACAAACTTGATCCTCGGCGATAATAGACACGATCCCAATCCAAAAGTTGTAGTTGCTTGAGATGGAGATGATGACTTTGTGGTGTTTTTGGAGTTGGGGTTGAGGTTGAGATGAAGGAGGGATTTTGGTGAAGGCCAAATCTTTGTTGAAGTGAAGAAAAAAATGAAAATGTAAAGGAAAAGTTTATATAAGATTTTGATTTTGTGAAGGAGGTGCAATTTATGTAGAAGAGAGGGGGTTTTTTTGCAAATAGGAGGGGATGAGGTGTCCCTCTTTTGGCCACTTGGCCGGCCATGGAAGAGAGAGAGAAAGAGGGGCATTAATGGTAGAAGTGTGTGGAGTTTGTTGGAATTTTGGAAAAGGTTGGAATTTTGGAAAATTGGAAAATCTTGTGGCTTGTGGAGGAAGGAAGAGAAATAAAGAAAAAGGAAAAAGAAAAGAATTTAAAAAGGAGAAGATATTTTCTTTGGCTTGGAAAATGAAAATATTGAAAAGACAATTTCCCGGGTTTAAGTCGAAGATGCGGAAAACGTTTCGGAAAATACCGAAATCGTCCCGAAATCAAGTATCTTGGAACGACTCGTAAAATTTACCAAAAATCAAGAATAATATATTACGACTCATGGTGAAATTCGTTTTAAGAAATACATTATAGTTTTAAAACTAAAAATCCCGGAATCAATTAGCTACCGACTCCGGTGGAATTTTCATAAATTCATAAAATCCTCAGAAAAAGTATTTAGGTAAGAAATGTGATTTTAAGAGATAATGTCTAAAAGACCTTCTAGAAATTCCAATCGTTTTGCAAATTAAAAATCCGAGAATCGATCAGCGGCACTGGTCGACACCGGTTTTGAAGATTTTCAATTAATTCAGGAAAATTCCAGAAAATCATATAAAATCTAAAATATTGGAAAATAATATTTGAAACTGAAATCGGTCAAATACAGGAAGTAAATCAAAAAAATACGATCGAAAAATTGAATACGCAACTAAGTACGTATTCCAGGAACGGGGTATTACAATCCATTCACCTTACAAAAATTTCGTCCTCGAAATTTCAGAAAGTGAAAGGTAACAGTAGAGAAGGATAAGAAGAAAGAATTTTACCAATCAAGTTGTGAAGAGTTGCGGATAACGCTCACGGATAACATCCTCTCGTTCCCACGTGGCCTCTCCTGGCGCATGCCTGTTCCAAGACACCAACACTAATGGTATTGCCTTATTCTTCAATGTCTTGACACTTCTGTCCAAAATGGCCATCGGTTGCTCTTGGTATGACAAATCCGGTTGTAGTTCCAGTTCGGAGTGATCCAGGATATGACTATCATCCTTGACATACTTCCTCAACTGTGATACGTGGAATACATTGTGAACTCCGTCCAACGATGGCGGTAATGCCAATCGATAAGACACATCTCCCACACGGTCCAAAATCTCGAATGGGCCGATATATCTCGGACTAAGCTTTCCACGAGTACCGAACCGGATTACTCCTTTGGTGGGTGATATCTTCAAAAATACATGGTCTCCTGTCTTGAATTCCAATGGCCTTCTCTTTGAGTCAGCCCAACTTTTCTGCCGACTCTGAGCTGCCCTGAGGTGATCTCTGATGATTCTGACTTTATCTGTTGTCTGAATCAGGATCTCTGGCCCCAAAAGTCTCCTCTCACCGACTTCGTCCCAACAAATCGGTGACCTACACTTCCTTCCATACAATGCTTCAAATGGTGCCATCTTGATACTTGCCTGATAGCTGTTATTATAAGAAAATTCAGCCAAGTGAAGATGATCTTCCCATGATCCCTTGAATTCAATCATGCAAGCCCGCAACATGTCTTCAAGAATCTGGATAGTCCTTTCAGATTGTCCGTCTGTCTGAGGGTGATAGGAAGTACTGAATTTCAGACGAGTTCCTAGACTGTCTTGGAGACTTTCCCAGAAATGTGATCTGAATCTTGTGTCTCTGTCTGATACAATACTAACTGGAACTCCATGTAGACGAACTATCTCCTTCATGTACTTGTCTGCCAAAACCTCTGTTGTCTGACCTACCCTGAACGGTATGAAGTGAGCTGATTTGGTGAGGCGATCAATGATTACCCATACAGCATTATTACCCTTAGGACTACGAGGTAATGCCGTAACAAAATCCATGGTGATGTGCTCCCACTTCCATTCGGGTATTGGTAAGGGTTGTAGAAGTCCAGCTGTCCTCTGATGTTCTATCTTTATCTGCTGACAAACTAAGCACTTGGCTACATACTGGGCTATCTCCCTCTTCATAGCATTCCACCAAAACTGCTTCTTTATGTCTTGATACATTTTGTTTCCCCCTGGGTGTATGGAATAGGCTGAACTGTGTGCTTCTGCTAGAATCTTCTGTCGAACTTCTCCTTGGGGAACACAAAGTCTGCTACCAAAATACAAGGCATCATCCGGATGAATACTGATATCAGTCCTCAATCCAGCCTCTACTTGAGCTCGGAATTGCTGTAATCTGGGGTCTTCCTTTTGAGCTTCCTTGATCTCATCTATCAATGCTGACTGAATCTGCAAGGTCATGAACTGTCCTGCCTTATCAGTTCCTTGAACTATCATCAAGTCCAATCTTATGATGTCTTGGATCAACTCGTTCTGTTGAGTAAGTTGGACTAGTACTCTATTCTCTGACTTCCTGCTCAGTGCATCTGGAACTGTATTGACCTTGCCCGGATGATATTGCAAGTCTATATCATAGTCCGCCATTAGCTCCAGCCACCGCCTCTGCCTCATGTTCAATTCCTTCTGTGTGAAAATATATTTGAGGCTCTTGTGATCCGTGTATATAACACCTTGTCTCCCAGAAGATAATGCCTCCAGATCTTTAAGGCAAATATAACAGCTGCTAGCTCCAAGTCATGAGTTGGGTAATTCGCTCATGAGGCTTCAGTTGCCTGGATGCATAGGCTATAACATGATCATGTTGCATTAGTACACACCCCAGGCCTTTTCCGACGCATCACTGAATATGACCATCCCTCCTCTACCTGAGGGAGTCCTCAAGATTGGAGCTGAAATGAGTCTTTGCTTCAATTGCTCAAATGCTGCAGTACATTCCTCTGTCCATATGTACCTTTCTCCTTTCCGGGTGAGCTTGGTCAACGGGGCTGCAATCTTAGAGAAATCTTGGACAAAGCGTCTGTAATATCCGGCTAGTCCAATAAAACTCTTAATCTCAGTCACCGTCCTTGGAATAGGCCAATCCTTCACTGCCTGGACTTTGCTGGGATCAACTGAAATTCCTTCTGCTGAAATCATGTGTCCAAGGAAGGCTATACTGTCCAACCAAAAGTCACACTTGCTCCTCTTAGCATGAAGCTGCTCCTGCTGGAGAGTCTGCAATACTATCCTCAAGTGTTCTGCATGCTCCCTGTTGTTCTTTGAATAGATCAGGATGTCATCTATAAAAACAACTACAAACTGATCCAAATAGGGCGAGAACACTCTGTTCATCAAATCCATGAAAACTGCAGGGGCATTGGTGACTCCGAAAGGCATAACTAGAAACTCATAGTGGCCATAACGGGTCCTGAATGCCGTCTTCGGAATATCCTCTTTCTTCACCCTAAGCTGATGGTAACCCGATTGTAAATCTAATTTAGAGAATACTCGGGCTTCATGAAGCTGATCAAACAGATCATCAATCCTTGGTAAGGGATACTTGTTCTTGATGGTAACTTTGTTCAATTCTCTATAATCAATACAAAGCCTTTTACCACCATCCTTTTTGTTTGCCAAAAGTACTGGAGCTCCCCATGGTGAAGTGCTTGGCCGAATCAATCCCTTGTCAGAGTATTCTTGCAGCTGCTTCTTTAGAATCTCTAACTCCGTCGGTGCCATCCTGTATGGAGCCTTGGATATAGGAGCTGCTCCAGGCACAGTACTAATAGAGAACTCAATCATCCTTTCAGGTGGAAGTCCTGAGATTTCAGCAAACACTCCCGGGAATTCATCCCACACCGGTGTGCCCTTCTGAACCTCTGAACTAGTCATCCGAGTCTTTCTCTTGGTAGACTTCACTTCTCCACTAAATTGGAATTCAGGCTGAAGAGGGATTCTGAAATTAATCTTCTTCTCCCTACAGTCAATAACTGCATAATATTGACTGAGCCAGGTCATGCCTAAGATTACGTCGTACCCTTTGGTGTCTAGTACGAGCATATCTATGGCCAAGGTCTTGTTACAAAGTTCTACTGGACAATCAGTGCAAACTCTAGTAGATATGAGTACTCCATTCCCTGTACTAATCTCCCATTTGTGGTCTAAAGATTTAACAGGTATAGAATGCAATGCCACAAAATGATCTGAGATATAACAATGAGAAGCTCCTGAATCGAAGAGGGCTAAAACAGGTTTTGAGTGTACCCTGATTTTACCTGTTATCACTTCCTCAGAAGTCTCAGCCTCTTCTTCCGTCAAGTTGTAAGCTTGTCCCCTTCCACGCCCTGCAGCAGTCCTAGCTCCTCTTTGGACTGGGCGAATAGCTTGTTGTGAAGGAGGGGGAGAGCTTTCCTAGCCATCGGTCCCTGGTTCCTCTGTCCAAGTGGTCCTGGAAGTACTCTCTGTCCATTTGGTCCCTGTAGTGCTGGCAAAGCTTGGCCGGCTATCCCCATTCTTCTGTGTGGACAGGCTTCTATGGAATGGTCTCGGGAACCACATACCAAGCATAATCCATTTGCCCTACGGCAATTCTGTCGAATGTGACCTGGTTTCTGACAATAGCTACAGAAGGATAATGGTTGGGCCGTCTGGTAAGGAGCTGGTCGGAATGGTTGCCTCATTGTCTGAACCTTTGCTGCTCTGTATGGGCCTCCTCTTCCTATTGGTGGAAATGGCCTCTTCATGGCCTGGTTCCTCATCTGGTTCACTTGCTTCTTCTCTAGCCCACGCTCCACTTCTCGAGCTATGGTGAGAACTTCTGAATAAGTCTTCAGCTGCTGGGGCATTAAGAAGACCTGGATGTCCATCTGCAAGCCCTGCTGAAATCTACTTGCCCGCTTCTCCTCATCAGTTACCATGTATGGAGCAAAGCGGCTAAGTCTGAGAAATTCCGCGGCATACTCGTCCACGGACCTATTCCATTGCTGAAGTCGGATAAACTGCTCTTCCATGTCCTTCTGAGCAGTGGCAGGGAAGAATCTGCTATAGAAACTCTTGGAGAATGTGTCCCAGGTGACAGGCTTCTCCAATCTTGCTTCCTCAGCTAGCCACCATGTTCTAGCTATATCCTTCAATTGAATCTTAGCAACCTTAACCTGATTCTCCTTTGGAACTCGAGCTGCATTCAATAAGTCTGAGGTATCTGTCAGCCATTGCTCAGCATCCAGGGGTTTCTCTTCACCCGTGAATATGGCTGGTTGCAGCCGTCTGAAGTCTGAAATATTTCCCGGCCTCTGTTCCTTTGGAGCTGCTAACTCTTGCCGAAGGAGTTCCGTCTGTTGTTGCTGATTCTCCATCATTGTCTGAATAACCCTCAAAATATCGACATTCTCTCCCGTGGGTCCATTTGATGCTTGCCCAGAGTTGTTACGACCCGACCTTCTCTCCATACTTAGTTGGTAAAAGATAACTGGAATTTGAAAAAATGGAAGGATTTTAGGATATAAGGGAAGGAATCAAGAAGGAATCAAGAAGGACTAGATAACTTTGTACATTGTAGTTGACAATAGCAAATTTCATTAATTTGCTGCTTGATTGTACTATAGGTGTGAGAGCCTAGGCTCTGATACCAACCTGTAACGCCCCGATTCCACGGATACGGGAACGTCACTGCGACGTATATACGTAGGTCAGAAAATGCCCCCACGTATATACGCTAAGCATTTAGTACAACAAGGATCAGAGTACACGACAAAGCGTGATATACATACATATGCCAACTTAAAAGTACAAGTACAAGTTATCACAAGATATGATAAAATATTACACATTACATGTATCTTTTATCACAACCAAGTCCAAAAGTAAAAGATACAATATGAACACAAAATGCTCACGAGTAGGATGAAGATCCCGTGAGTCAAAAAGAGAAATCTGGCACAAAGGACTGGGACTAGTCTGCCTGCCACTAAGAAAAGCTTGATCCTCTGTGGAAGGCTCCACTTCGATCCAAGCTTCGGAACCTGAATATACAAATCCAAGGGAGTCAGGACCTCCCAACAACGAACAGGCTACAGCCAAATGGCTAAGAGACAAGAATATGAGAGTTGGAACAGTATAATGAATACCAATCAACAAGTAATGGAAGCATAAAGAGTAAAAGTCCGAATACAATAGATCCACAGTTAACGTCCTTTATTATTATTACTTGTCTTACTGTGATATCTAGCTATGTGACCCAGCGTCCCAGCGCACATAGATCCATATCCTAGTAAAGCAAGGTTGTTATTGGAAACCAGCGGGGGTATCAACGAACTATGTTTACAGTGGGTCCCGTACATGCCCCGGACAACGGTCCAGGATTGTTCCGTTGCTTGGTGACGGAAACCAGCCGCTAGGCTAACAGGAGGGACTTATGTATGCCCTTTATCATGATGGTACCAGTAATGAGGGAGCAAGCACTCCCCTCGGTCCCCTGGAGGCCCTCAGGTCAGACCGGAAATACAGTTGCACAACATACCTAATACCACTGTAAACATGAACACATATTGATATCCACATGTTTTCCCCCGACCCAATGTAAGTTGGTCCATTTTATACAAAAGTCAAGTGTATCATACTTGGTGTTAAGAGATAGCATGATAAGTGGTGATATTCATTAATTAACAAGTTATGAAATGAGAATATACAATAACAAGCCATGAAGTAACAAGAGGTAACATCCATCAAGTAACAGGTCATGAAGTACCATTCATGAAGCATAAACAAGAATAATATATCCCACATGTATCAAGGGTATGATCCAAATTCAGAAAAGAAATCAACTATAATAAACAGCCTAAATTAGTCGACTAGGTGGAATGGTTAGTCGACTAATAGTGGTCTCTAGTCGACTAACAGTCTGGACTAGTCGACTAAAACTGGGTTCCAGAGAGTTGGAATTCTGTTTCAGGAAAAGTTAGTCGACTATGGTGGAAAGGGTAGTCGACTAACAATGATCTATAGTCGACTAATAGTTAAGGTAAGTCGACTAACAGTGATTTCCAGAGAGTTGGGGTTTATTTTCAGGAAAGGTTAGTCGACTAATAATCAAGATAAGTCGACTAAAACTGTGTTTCAGGACAGGGGTCGTTTCAAATAAGGATTTCAAGTCGACTAACTCCTAGGTCAAGTCGACTAATCGTGGTCTGAAAACAGGGTACAGAACAGAATTTGATGGTTGAATTTGAAGGCCAAAAGCATGATTTTGAAGGCACAAGTGTACATGAATTGTAAACACAAGTATACTAAAAAGTTTACAAGTCTTGGTGAGTAAAAATACTCACTCGAATGGTTAATTGGAGCTATACGCGTTCGAAAGGAGCGTTGCCGACAAACTTGATCCTCGGCGATAATAGACACGATCCCAATCCAAAAGTTGTAGTTGCTTGAGATGGAGATGATGACTTTGTGGTGTTTTTGGAGTTGGGGTTGAGGTTGAGATGAAGGAGGGATTTTGGTGAAGGCCAAATCTTTGTTGAAGTGAAGAAAAGAAATGAAAATGTAAAGGAAAAGTTTATATAAGATTTTGATTTTGTGAAGGAGGTGCAATTTATGTAGAAGAGAGGGGGTTTTTTGCAAATAGGAGGGGATGAGGTGTCCCTCTTTTGGCCACTTGGCCGGCCATGGAAGAGAGAGAGAAAGAGGGGCATTAATGGTAGAAGTGTGTGGAGTTTGTTGGAATTTTGGAAAAGGTTGGAATTTGGAAAATTGGAAAATCTTGTGGCTTGTGGAGGAAGGAAGAGAAATAAAGAAAAAGGAAAAAGAAAAGAATTTAAAAAGGAGAAGATATTTTCTTTGGCTTGGAAAATGAAAATATTGAAAAGACAATTTCCCGGGTTTAAGTCGAAGATGCGGAAAACGTTTCGGAAAATACCGAAATCGTCCCGAAATCAAGTATCTTGGAACGACTCGTAAAATTTACCAAAAATCAAGAATAATATATTACGACTCATGGTGAAATTCGTTTTAAGAAATACATTATAGTTTTAAAACTAAAAATCCCGGAATCAATTAGCTACCGACTCCGGTGGAATTTTCATAAATTCATAAAATCCTCAGAAAAGTATTTAGGTAAGAAATGTGATTTTAAGAGATAATGTCTAAAGGACCTTCTAGAAATTCCAATCGGTTTGCAAATTAAAATCCGAGAATCGATCAGCGGCACTGGTCGACACCGGTTTTGAAGATTTTCAATTAATTCAGGAAAATTCCAGAAAATCATATAAAATCTAAAATATTGGAAAATAATATTTGAAACTGAAATCGATCAAATACAGGAAGTAAATCGAAAAAATACGATCGAAAAATTGAATACGCAACTAAGTACGTATTCCAGGAACGGGGTATTACAATCCATCCACCTTACAAAAATTTCAGTAAATTGAGGGTTGTAGCTGATACCTTGATGGTGGTCGATGTGGCAGTGGTCGATGTGATTAATGATCATGTTTGGTTCAGTATGTACCATCGGCCAGACTTCAATCATCAATCTTGAGGGACATCCTTTCCATCGCTTGGTCAAAACGATCCAAGGTAGATTTGATGGTACGGTCCCTCCTTTCAACAGTAGCTGTTCTTTTGGAAAGGCCTTGCAATCTATCTGCATCTCCTGCCATCATCAGAAAGTAGCCGTAACTCTAATACCAGCTGAAGCAGACGGGGAAGTAAGGAAAACGAACGACGCTGGTTAGATTCTAGCACCCATGAACCCTGAAGTCTTTCAGGTAGAAATTGTGCTCGAATCCACGAACACGACACTCGAATTCACGAGCGATTTACTCGAATACACGAGCAAGAGATAACAACTCGAATCCACGAACAATTTGGAGAGAAATATCAATTTTATTAATCAATATTCGATAAAAGATTGTTACAAAATGAAGAATACAAGGGCTTTTATATAGGCTTATAAATGGGTACTATTTATACTATGAATTTATATTTTATGTCTAAAAAAAACAAAAGAATTAAAAGAATTCTAATTTATCTTGGTAATCTAAATTTAAAATAAAGAAACAAAATCAATTAGAGTCCAATTAGACAGAACTCTTGGGTCTTGGTTCTGCTTCTTGCCAGTCGACTGGGCGACTGGTGCCTGGTCTTCTTCTTCTGATGTCTGTCAGTCGGGCGACCGCTTCTTCAGCTGGCCCGGTCGACCGGGGCTTGCTTCTGAGCCCTGTTTGAGCCTTAATTTGTAGCTCTGCCTTCCTACATCGCAATCCAAACAAAGAGGATTGAATTTGAAAACTTTTGTCCGGCCTTCGTGTGCCCTGGCTTCATTTTCTCTCTCTTTTCCTCCCTTTTGTGTGATCTTGAACTGAAGATTAGATCCAAATCCTCTTCACTAATAACTTGACAATGGAGCGTCCACTTAGTCAGTCAGTAATTGTAGAGCACTCTTGTGGAACATCTAATTTCTTAATCCCTACTGTCTATTAATTTATTTTGTGGTTCTTCGCTAATTGTCATGTCTGGTTAAGTAGAACATTGCAGTGGTCGCTGCAAAATCTGAGTCAGGTCTATCGTAGAGGTATCCTATCATCAGTGACAATCTTGGAGGTTGAAGCAGATATTCAAATAAGAAATGTGAAGGTCAAAGAAAAGTGGGAGAAAAAAAAAAAAAGAGTACCGTGAAGGTCGAACAAGGGAAAAATTCAAGGAAACAATGCTTGCATGTGTGAAAGGAAAAATAGAGAACCGTGATGAAGATCGAAGAAGGGAAAAATTCAAGGAAACAACGTTTGCATGTGTGAACAAATCGTCCATTCTGATGATGAATCGTCCTCATCTAGATAATTTTATTGACTAATATTAATAAACTGAGCTGCAAAGCTATCATTTATTTTAATTTTAAGAGAATGGATGAATTCACTGCTCATCATAAGAAGCGCAATTTTTCCCTTTAATTCAAGAACACCTTTAATTCGTTTGTTCTTGCTGTTATCGAATAGAACAACTGTTAACTGTGTTATTTTCGGGCATTTCGTCATCAAACAGAATTTTCCTTTTTTTTATTTGAAAAAAAAAAATCTACATCGATATTGGAAGGGAAAACGCGGTGATTCTGTGAAGCCAATCTTAAGTTAATGGTGGGTCCCAGCTTATCTCTGGTCAACTTATGAGTGCGAGTCAACACAACATCAAAAGTAGAAGAGAAAATTATTTTTAGGTTCCTGAAATAAGAATATCTTGTAAAAAGCTCCCTGCAATTTGAAAAACAACTCCCTGAATACCTCTTTATATGTGACTGGACCCTTGTGTATACTTGCAGTCATCATATGGGTGATTTTGGACATTGAAAGTCGAAATTATCTCTTAGATCAGATGTGCTATCAAATCTTTTCTTTTCAAAAAAATTAACAGAGAAAGAGAGAAAAAAAAGAAGAAGAGGAGGATGAGATATGAGATCAAGTGAGACCTCTCTCGCTGGTAAGATTCATCCTCGACGCCTAAATTCGCCCTCGCCTGGCGACCTCACTCGTGCCTAGATCCCACCCCCCGCCCGGTGACCTCCCCTGCTTGAGATCCCGCCCGGTGACCTCCCCTACTTGAGCTCTAACGGTGACCTCCCCCACTCTAGCACCTCCCCAGGTCCAGCGACGACTTCCCTTGCTCGACACAAAATTATGTTGTATTTTTGTGGTTTTTGTTATTTTGTGAGTTTTTGTGATAATTTTACTTTTTGTGGTAATCAAATTCAACACAATTTTGTGTTTTTTTATAATTAATGAACAAATTTTGATTTTTTAATTTTGTAATTCATGAGCTAAATTTGACTTTGATTATTATGTGATTTTTATGTAATTTGTTAATGAAATTTGAGGAAGAGTGATGAAATTGTTATAAATTTGTAGTGATTTTGTTATTCATGGTAAATTTGAAATTTGTGATGAATTTTATTTTTTTTGCAAACAGATTTCATATTTTAGGGGATAGAAATTGAATGTAATGGAAAAATATTTCAATAAGTGAACACAAATAATCAAAAGCGGAAAGAAATTTAAGCAGACAGATTTTTATTTTTGTAATTTGATGTAATTTTATAATTATGAGTTTTATAATTATGAGTTAGAGGAAATTTAATGTAATTTTAAAATTTTGATGTAATTTGAGATAATTTGATTTGGATTTTGTGATGATTTTGAGGTATTTAAGGATTTTAATGTAATTTTGTTCATGAATTGACAGAAACGGTCACAAGGTGGACAAGAATATAAGAGTAGGTGAACATAATATTAGAATAAGAGGACAGAAAATTAAAGGAAGTGAACAAAAATTTGATAAAGGTGGATAGAATATTAAATGCACAAAAATTTTTAGAAGGTGAGCAGAGAGGATAAATGCTAAACAAAATATCTTGAATTCAAATCATTAATAGACTCATATCATTTTTGAATTTAGTATAATATATACATTACGTTTTTAAATTAAAAAATAAAAAAGTACAAACAAATAAGTGAAAGAATAAATAAAAATATTTGAAATAAGTTTACATAATATTAGAGAAAGTGGACAAAATACTAGTAAACAAAATATAAGAGGAGGACAAAATATTAGAGAAACTGAACAAAATTTTGGACAAATTGAAAATTAAAATAGATATACAAAATATTAGAAAAAGTGAATAGAATATTTGAAAAGGCGGATACAAAATCGTTGAGAAAGTAGATAATATACTAGAGAGTATGTGGATAGAATATTAGAATATTAGAAACTCTAGATAAAATATTAGAAAATTTGGTCTCAATTTTGGAGAAAATGGACAGAATTATAGAGAAGGTTGACAAATTCATTCACAAGGTGGAAAAAAATATTAAAGTAGGTAGACAATATATTAGAATAAGTGGCCAGAAGATTAGAGAAAGTGGACATAATTGATGAGAATGTAGACAAAATATTAAATAAGGTAGAAATTTTTTTGAGAAGGTGGATAAAGGGGACAAAATATTAAACAAAAAATCTTGAATTCAAGTCATTAAACTCTCATATCATTATGTAATAAGTAGTAGATAATTTTTAGCATAATATATACTTTTTTAAATTAATAAAATTAAAAAACAATCAATTAAGTGAAAACAAATAAATAAATTTCTTATGTTGTGAATAAATTGCTTATAAATTGCTAACAGAATATATCAGAAATTTTCTTTTTATCAATGGGCACATATAACATTCATTGAAGGTGAACAGAAAAAAAAATAAAGGTGCACAGAAATATAGCCTCAAAGTAAAAAAATTATCTCTACAAAAAAAAAATTATCAATGCAAAAAAATTTGCTCAGCCTGAGGTGGACAGAATTTAGAGAAGAATGAACAAAAATATAATTTTCAAGCCGTTGTCATCAATTCTATACTTCATGAAAAAGATAAAAAACAAAAAGGACAAAAGTACAAACAATATCAGATGCCAGCTAAGTAATGGTAATAGGGACAATACGAAAATACAATGTATCATGTACTGGCATGCAATGAGGACAGGAATCCGAAGTGGGTACAATGTATCATGTATTGGCAATACATGCAATGAGGACAGGAACTCGAAGTGGGTACAATGTATCATGTATTAGCATGCAATGAGGATAGGAACTCGAAGTGGGTGGAAACTTGATTAAAGGGTTTTTTTACAGCGTTTTAAACTGTAGGGAGTTTTTACAGAATATTCTTATCCCAAGGACCTAAAAACAATTTTTTTCAAAATAGAAACCTGCGTTTCAGTTACGAAAATAAAATTAATAATAAAAATAATATGACATCATATTTGGTTGCTTTCCTCTGTTTCCAGTTCCTGGCTCCTTCCAATCCTCTGCCGTCCCCTCGCCACTCCCTAATATTTAAACCAATTCAAAGAAGAAAAAAATAGACCCCAGAATTTTTAAAATTTCAGTTTCTTTGGTCCTCAACATTGAAAACTTTGCATATATTTGACTCCCTCCCTTCCTCTGTTCTTCACACAGTTGACGAAAGATCAAATGGCTGGAGGAGGAGGAGGAGCCACTCTCGAGTACACTCCGACATGGATCGTCGCCGTCGTCTGCTCTGTCATCGTTTTAATCTCTCTTGTTGCAGAACGCCTCCTTCATTATCTCGGAAAAGTGCATACTTCAAGTTCCTCTGTTAGGACTTTCTGTTTCTAATTTTTAAGAATTAAATTAAATAATTTGTCTTTGCAAGTAGCTTCTCAAGAGGAAGAACCAGAAAGCTCTGTTCGAGGCCCTGCTGAAAGTGAAAGAGGAGCTGATGCTTCTGGGGTTCATCTCGCTGCTGCTGGTGGTGTTTCAGGGGGCAATTCAGAAGATATGCGTTCCTCCGAGCTGGGAGAGGCATATGTTGCCATGTAAAAGGGAAGGCAAGTCTTCTGCCGTTGCGACCGAGCACTACGCCTCGGCTTTCTTCTCCGGTGCTGTTGGCGGTGGCCGGAGATTGCTCGCAGGTGGCGGTGGGGAATCTGAGTCGAGTCACTGTAGTAAGAAGGTTGGTTTAATGTTGCGTCTGCCCTCGATATAACATGTCATTGTTCGAAATTGATCTTAACTAAGTTTTGACATTCTGAATTATTCATTTCACTTTTGAATTTTTTAGGGAAAAGTTCCGCTGTTATCTCTCGAAGCAATCCATGATCTGCACATCTTTATCTTTGCTTTGGCAATCACTCATGTTATCCTCAGTGTCCTTACTATGCTTTTCGGAGGGCTAAAGGTAAATTGATGATATTAATTTGTTATGTGCAAATTTTGAATTACTTTGATCTGATTGTGATTTCTTATGCAAATTAGATACGGCAGTGGAAACCATGGGAAGAATCAATTCAGAAAAACGTTTCAAGAGACGGTAGGAGGTTGGCTTGTCAATCGTACAATATATATTCTGTGTCAATGATTGTCTGGAGACAAATGATTTTTCAGCTTCTTTATAGTTATCTAAATCAACTGTGACATGCAGATGGATCAACTAAAATCACCCACTTGCATCAATCTGAATTTATCAAGGACCGTTTCCATGGAATTGGTGAAGAATCCCGAATTATTGGTTGGTTGGT
Source organism: Agave tequilana (assembly GCA_038442645.1). Taxonomy (NCBI): domain Eukaryota; kingdom Viridiplantae; phylum Streptophyta; class Magnoliopsida; order Asparagales; family Asparagaceae; genus Agave; species Agave tequilana. Next base: position 45,055 of record JAVJIF010028705.1, read on the forward strand.
AAGTACCATTTTTTTTTTTTCCTGCATCCAAACAAGTTGAATGTATTCTTGCAATTTAAATGATGTCATTTTTGAGTTTTGATGACAAGAGAATGAAGATCATAGTGGCTTTATTGATATACTGTTTGTCTTTGAGTATCTATATTGAATATCTTAACAAGCTTGTCAAATTTGGTGCTAAGCCGAGTATCCATCTATTTTATTAAGCATCCATTTCCCTCATTTTTTTTGGCAGATAGGTTGAAGAAGAATAATGCATAAACCACAGGGTCAGGGTTGCTCTTATAGAAAGATAATGTAACCCTTGATTGAACGATTACAAGGAAGGAATTGGAGATTTTAAGTAGAGGAATTGGTTTAAGATTATTAATTGCTATCCGTGTCCAAAGAATATATCAGAAAAGGAAAATATATGAGATAGATAAGAGGAAACCTTAATGTTCAACACAAACGCACACTATTTATCATCATTCACTAATTTTTCATTAACATTTGGTCTTTATATTGTGGGGAGAGAGTGTAAAATCTTATTAGTAGAGTTTTTTTTAAAGATACAATAGTTGGGGACAATACTCATCTATATATAGCCAGAGAATTCTTAAAGAAAAAAGAAACCAACAGATCTGAATTGTGGGAGAGAGAGTGTAAATCTTGTGAGTAGAGTTTTTTAACTCATCGGAGAAGATAGCGTAGAAATTGGAGTTCAACGAAGTATGATAGAAGACTAGACGCAGCCGAAGACAGAGGGCCAGTCGACCGGCCAATCGACCGGCCATGCACAAAACGTGCAAAAAAAAGTTGCGGTCGACCGCTCGGTCGACCGCCTAGAGGAAGCAGTGACAGTAGATGGAATCAGTCAACCGCTCGGTCGACCGACTGAGATACCAGAGTTTAATCAGAGAGTTGGATCTCTGCGTATTTGCCCAGCGGTCGATCACTCGGTCAAACTCAGCAAGGAACCGGTCGACCACCCATTGACCGAGAAGCGTGTTTGGGTTCCTAATATGATTATAGGTTCATTTCTGATCCGAATTCAGATCCGTTGGTTTCTTTTTCTTCAAGGATTCTCTAACTATATAAAGAGGGGTATTGTCCCCAACTATTATATCCTATAATTGATTGATTAATAAGATCTCTCTCCCTTTCTGCCCCGAGGACGTAGGTTGTCGAACCTCGTTAAATCTTTATGTTCTTATATTTTTCCTTTTGTTTGTTTGTTCGTGCAATTGGCGACTAGACTTGGTGGTTCTGCAATCCTCTGTTGCTTGGGTTCCTCAAATTCCAATAAATGGTATCAGATTTTTTTGAATTTCGATGGGGAGTTTCATTCGATTGGAGCAAATTGCTTTGGAGACTATCTACAGTTTCATTCGGAGAAAAGATCTAATCTTTCATGTTTGGATTTATTTTCACTAATTATTTTCTTTATTACTTTGCGGAATCTAGTGAGGAGATGGCCAGAGATAGTCAATTATCGATCAAAATCCGTGAGTCAATCATCAAAAACTCTCTACGTCTGGAAGAAAATCCAGAGGAGATATCCGAGAAAGACTGAAACAAGATGAATCGAATGGCATATAACATTATCATGTCTTGTTTGACACAAGACATTAAGTACCATGTGTTGTATGAGACATTCGCAAGGAAGATTTGAGAGATCCTCGAAAAGAAGTATCTGACGAAGAGCACTGAGACTTGATTGCATCTGAAGAGAAAGGTTTATTGCTTTCAGTTGAAGAGAGGACTTTCCATTGATGATCACATGAATAACTACACGAAACTTCTTGCGAACCTAGTTAATGTGAATGTGGAGATCGAAGAAGAGGACAAGGCGTTGATTCTTTTGAATTCTCTTCCTGATGAAGAGTATGTGACATTCGTCCTAACCTTGATCAATGATAAAAAAAAAATACTTAACTATAATGATGTGTTAGTTGCTCTTGTGAATTATGAAGTAGGGAGGAAAGATAAGCAGTTTTCTTCTAAGAGTAATTCAACAGAAGCATTCAGTAAAATGTAAGAGTTCTAGTAAGAAGGACAAAGAAATCGTGGGAGATAAAGTCCAGGCCAGATTTCAGAGATCTGAAGAAGAACTAGTGTGCATTCTGCAAAGAGTCAGGGCATTGAAAAGTTGATTGTCCGAGGATCAAAGATAAGAAGAAAGAGTCAAAGACCGAGGTAAATCTCGCATGGGTGACCAGTACCCAATCGGGTAGTACTTCACAGGCAGGTGGATCAGACTCAGACTCAACAATATTATCTTTCTCAATTACTATTCTTATTGTTGGTTAGTTAGATGATTCTGAGTGGATGCTAAATACATGAGCTATCTATCATGTATGTCCCAATAGAGATTAGTTTTTTGAAACTAGATAGATGTTCTGTTGTCATGGGTGATGATCGTCCATGTAACATGAATGGATATATATAATCCTTATCAAGATATTTGATGAAATGGTGCAGGAATTGAAAGAAGTGAGGTATGTATCTCAACTGAAAAGGAATATTATCTCTGTTGGTATCTTTAAAGCATTGGGTCTTGAAGTATCTATTAGAGATGATGTTCTCAAGATATGACTAGAGGCTCGATGGTTTTTTGAAGGACGTCTGACACAATAACCTATACTACTTGAAGGGTAGTAGGGTTACATGGCAAGTGGTGACTTCTACAAATTCAGATGATGATTGAACTCAACTTTGACATTGAGGCTCGGACATACAGGAGAAAAATCTTTACAAGCTCTTGCAAAGTAAGGTCTATCGAAAGGTGTCAATACCTGCAAATTGAATTTTTTTGAACATTGTGTCATCGGAAAGAAGACCAAGGTGAAATTCGGCACTGCGACTCATTGCACCTAGGAGATTCTGAATTATGTTCACATAGATGTCTGGAACCTAGCAAGACAGCATCTATTGGAGGTAACCACTACTTTGTATCTTTTATAGATGATTACTCAAGACGATGTTGGGTATATGCTATGAAGTACAAAGGGAAAGTTTTGAAGTTGTTTGTGGAATGAAAGATAAACATGGAGAAGAGTACGAGAAGGATGATCAAGATACTCCATTCAGACAATAGAGGAGAGACACAAGCGATCCTTTTCTATAACTATTCCATGATGGAAGCATAGAAAGACACTAAGAAAAACACTGTAACAAAATGGGGTGACTGGAAAGGATGAACAGGATCTTATTAGAGAAGGTCTGGTGCATGCTATCCAATGTCGGCATATCAAAATCTTTTTGGCTGAGGCATTGGCGTATGCTTGCTATCTCGTTAACAAGTTGTCTTCGTCTGCAATAGAATATAAACTCTTGTGGAAGCTTGGTTGGGAAGAGTTTCTCAAGATTATGACTCACTTTGGATATTTAGTTATCCGGCTTATTATCATGTCAAAGAAGACAAATTAGACCCGAGGGCAAGAAAAAGTGTGTTCGTAGGATTAGGAAAGGCAAAAAAGGCTATAAAATTTAGGATCTGCAGGACAAGAAGTTTATCTTAAGCAGAAATGTTTCAATGGTGAAGCCTACAGACTCTCAGCTGGTAGAGAGTAAGACGAGTGACAGGATATCATAACAGGTGGAGAGTAATGCTACTTCACTGTTTCTAAAAAGATCAGTATCATTTGAGATCATACCCGCAGTGACATAGAGTGGTGATCATGTAGCCGATCAGGATGCTGATGATGATGAGGATTAAGGATAGGCTATGAGTGATGTCCAAAATCCATTGCAGTTGGAAGCACCCAGAGAAATTCATGCAAACCCAGTTGTCTCACTACTAATATGATTGTGGCCTATGCTATCCCAGTCGTTGAGGAGACGATCCCGTCTACATATAGGAAGGCTAAAATCAGTTCAGAATTTAAGATGTGAAAGGATGTCAAAATGAGTTCTCTATATAAGAATGACACTTTAAAACTGTCAAAGTTGCCCAAGAGAAAGAAGGAGATCGATTGTAAGTGGGTATTTGCAAAATAAAAGGGATCTCCTGATGGTGATATTGTACGCAACAAACCATATTAGTAATTAAAAGCTACGTGCAACGAGAAGGCATTAACTACAATGAGGTATTCTCACTCGTTGTAAAGCACTCTTCTTTTCGAATTTTGTTGGCACTAGTGATACAGTATAAATTGGAGCTTGATCAGCTCGACATGAAGATCACCTTTCTCTATGGTGATCTTAAAGAGGAGATCTACATGTCTCAACCGACGGGATTTAAGGCTGCAAGAAAGGAACATATGGTATGCAAGTTGGAGAACATCACTTTATGAATTAAAGCAATCGCCAAGGCAATAGTGTAAGCGTTTCAAGAGCTTCATATGAGACAAGAGGTATACATGAAGCCATTATGACCCATGTATGTATTACAATAAGCTACTGAGTGAAGAGTACATCTATCTGCTATTGTATGTGGACGATATGCTCATCGCTTTCAAGAGCAGATCTGCAATTGACAAACTGAAGGACTTGTCTTTCGAGTTCGAGATGAAGGATCTAACAACAACAACAACTAAACCATTTGTCCCAAGAATTTGGGGTAGGCTACATGAACCAAAAGAAAATTACGCTAGATCGGGCACATGGATCAACTTTCTCCACTCATTCCTATCGAGCAATATGCCTTCATTAAGATCTTTAGCCTTTATATCTTATCGTATCACCTTCATTCATGTTTTCTTTGGTCTTCCATGTGTTCTGAGTGTAACGCCCCAATCCCGTAGGTACGAGGACGTTATGGCGACGTACATACGCGAGGTGAAAACACGCTCACGCGTACGTTAAGCCTCTGTACAGTACATAACCTTCATAAAGACATGGGTCCCAGCATGAAATAAGTACAAGAATACCTGCAGAAATAGGTCAGCGATCATAACAGTATGAAAAATAGGGACAAATAAGATAATAGAAATAAATGCCCAAGATACCTATGAATAGGTCAGATGAGGAATCTCCTATGTCACGCCAAGGCACTCTCTGTTACTCCGAGAACTCGGATCTCCAATCTGGGCACGCAAACTCAGGGTCGTCAGAAAGCGACCTAGTGAGTGGTAAAATGAAGGAGGTAGTAATATATACATAATAATACAAGCACGATACATATATATAATACATGATGTTGTACTAGTGATACCATAAAATAAATATATAAGAAGCAGTAGAAAATATAATCATGTTATATTTTAATATCAGCACTACCTAGCGTGTTATCATCGGGTCATGTCTATAATAATAACTGCAGTTGTATAGTGATGAGGTGATGGACATAAACATGTAGATGAAGTATGCAACATCACCATACTACGGTGTGGTGTATATACAGTAATGATGTCTACTATACAGAAAGCATAATATATACAATACAGTACATGCGTCGTCTGCCATCACAGAAAGTATAACATATGTCAGGTAAAGTAACAAGTATACAGGTAACAGGATATCAGATAAAGTAGCATGAACAATAACAAGATAGCATATATGTACCAGGCAAGTCATGTCATTTATACAATAGTAGCAATCAGTACCACTTGGTATTTTAATTACTCTCTTCCAGTGTCCCATACCACTGGCAATTCATACTGGAGCCCGCACTCCAGTCGAACCCATCCGGACATGGCCTACGGGTACCATTATCCAAACGAGAGAGTAACCAAATAACAAGTGTTCCCGAAGTCACTATCGTGTATACTGTTTTATTATGTTAATTGGAAACCCGTGGTCGAGGAGTTCTTATCGGGTAGGTGTATCCCGTGCATACCCGGGATCACGGCCTTAAACAGACCCCTGGCTGCTGAGACCAGGGCCAGCCCGCTAAGGCTGTAACATGTAACAAGAACTCAATACAGACGGTAGCCAGCACTACCCCGTCCCCTGCAGTGGGACAAACAATGGATCCAGACATCCACCCGATAAGATCTAGTCAACCGTCAAGTCTCCCCCATACCCCAGTTAGCTTTATGATCCGTTATATCAAGTATACAATGTAACAAGAATAACTACTGTACATGATACGGTGAACATGATATCTGAACCTGAGCTCTGTTGATAGCGTAGCACAATATATCGGGAATTAGGAACAATATAACATGAACAAGATAACATGAACAATATACCGGGAACTGGAACAATAGATGTGGGCTTCCCACATATCGCATATCAACAGCTCGCATGTCCAGTAACAAGAATACCCGTATCAGTAACAGGCAACAATCATATATCATGAATACGGGAGCATGGAACAATAATACATGTAATAATCATGGTGATCCGTATGACAAGGAGATAGAGAAACTGTAACGCCCCGATCCCGCGGGTACGGGGACGTCACTGCAACGTATATACGCAAGTCAGAAGTACCTTCTCGTATATACGCTAAGCATCAGTACAGACAAGAATCAGAGTACGGAAGCAAATGGTGCATTATACATTCCAACACATATATATATACAATCACAGAGTTATCACCAGAGGTGATGAATATTACAATAATAATACATCATAGATATGCGCAAATGCGAGAGTACAAGAGATATACATATATGAACAGCATAAAAGGGCGCTCACATACAAGTATACAAGGAAATGTACAAGTATGAATAGAAAAAAGGCACTCACGAGTTTGCTAAGAGGAAACTCGAGAGGCATACAGGGGGCCTGGAAGGATGTGGCCCTGGACGGTCGGCTGGAGATCCACGCTACCGCTGCGCCACTCTGAGCAGTAACGGGGAGAATCCACACGCTCCGGGCTCCATGACCTGGACATGAGAATCCAGGGGAGTCAGTGAAACTCCCCAGGCGAGCAGGAATATGGATGCCAGGTGGCGAGTCAGGAGGAGCACAGGTGTCAAGTACAGAAGACAGGAGGGTTAGAACACAAATGAAGTACATATGAACAGGTATGACATAATCATCATAAAACAGGAAATCCAGAGTAAGCTGATATAAGCAAGATTGATTGTATACGCTTAGGTCACGGTCACATGAGACTAGTACATCGAAGGAATAATCCAAACAAGGAAACCCTCATATAGATACCTTTATCTCATGCCACAGAAATCCAAGCGTATAGAATCAGAGTTGCAATTCATACAATAGTCATAACAGGAACATGTAACAGGTCTCACAGGAATACAAGATTCATAGCAGGAATCATGACATAACAAGTATAACAGGAGACATAACTGGAATCATAACATAACAGATATAATAGGAGTCATAACAGGTATAGCAAGTGTAACAGGAATCATAACATGTTTCTATTATTATTATTACTTGTCTGACCCATATATCTAGGTATGTGACCTGGTGTACGGCCAACCCACATACATCCATATATAAGCAAGCCAAGGGTTGTTAACGGAAGCAGATGGAGAACTGACAACACTTCTTATAGTAGTTTCCATACACCTGGAACAAGTTTGAGGGCCCTAAGTCCCCCTAACACGCATCTTCTGTGGGCCCAAAGTCCCACTAACACGAATCGTCAATATATTATTCCACTACTATAAGCAAGGTATCATTCCGGCATCCATCACTTCCTCCCATTCCCCATACAAGTTGTCCTTTTTATGGCTTATTAACATAATTATCAGATTTCGGGAATGAGCAGGATCATAACTGGAATACATAACTGGAATACATAACTGGAATCGTAACAGGAGATCAGATACTACATTCCCGTTATCGTGATAATTATATCAGAATCAGGTGCATCATGCTTGGTGTCAAGAGATAGCATGATAAGGTGATGATATTTAGCAAGCAACTAAACATAACAAGAGATTGATAATAGTCTGGGTAAATCATGACATAACAAGAGGGTCTTGTCAAATAGTAGCATAGCAGGTGGTCAGGTGATAATACACTAGATGGTCAGGTGATATACATGTGTTAAAAGGAAGCATGCAACTAACAAGTCTGAAGTAATAGCATGGCAAGTAATAACATAGCAGAAACCTAGAAGTCAACGACCACGAAGGGTCGGCCACGCATAATATGAAAGCAGTAAAAGATATATAGACATGGAATCAAATACATGAAAATAGGAAGCGAAATACTTATCGTCCCGACGAAACGGAAACTCAATAGAGATGAGAGAAAAGCGAGACTACTCGCCTAAATCACCAATATGCCAAAAGATCCAAATCCACGGAAGCTCGGGATGCGCCACAAAACCTGATATAAATATGTAGAGAGAAGAGGATAGAGAAGGAGAGAAGGTAAGATGATGTTTGTCAAGAGACAAGTCAAGTAGTACCAATATGTGATGTAAGTCTAGAGGATAAGGTTCCTATTCAAGAAAGAAATCAACCATAACAGACAGCTAAAGTTAGTCGACTAGGTGGAAAGGGTAGTCGACTAATAGAGGGGTTAGTCGACTAACAGTCTGGTATAGTCGACTAAAACTGGGTTCCAGAGAGTTGGGATTCTGTTTCAGGAAAAATTAGTCGACTAGGGTCAAGGGAGTAGTCGACTAGTAGTCATCTCAAGTCGACTAACAGATACTCTAAGTCGACTAAGACTGAGTTACAGAAAGTTGGGTTTCTGGTTCAGGAAAGGTTAGTCGACTAGGGTCAAGGGTGTAGTCGACTAAGGGTCTCTAGTCGACTGGTAATTTGGTCTAGTCGACTAAAACTGTGTTTCCAGAAAGGCTACGTTTCAACTAGGGTTTTCTAGTCGACTAATCTATAGGTCTAGTCGACTAATCGACTGGAAACAGCATACAGAACAGATTTTGGGGTTTTGTGTTTGATAATCAAATGGCATGATTTGAAGTCCTAAGCATACATGATATGAAAATACAAGCATCCTAAGAATTAATCAAGTCTAGGTAAGTAAAATTACTCACCAAAAGGAGGGGTTGATGATGGTATTGATGGAAGTTGATGATGAAGAAAAAGATGAGGTCTTGTTGGAGTTGATGACCTTGTGGTGGCTTCCATGGAGATGAAGGAGGAAGAAGATGACCTTGTGGTGTTTCCCAAGGAGATGAAGGAGGAGGAAGATGAAGGGAAGAGGTTGGAGTAGTTGTGGTGGTGGAGATGAAGGAGATGGAGGTGGCTAGGGTTTGGCTCTTGGTGAAGAGAAAATGAAAAAAGGAAATGAAATGTAAAGGAAGATATTTATAGGTTTTGGATTTGTGAAGGAGGTGTAATTAATGTTGATGAGAGGGGGCTTTTTGCAAAGTGGAGGAGGGGATGAGTGTCCTTCTCTTGGCCACTTGGCCGGCCATGGGAGAGAGAGAGAAAGAGATATTAATGAGGGAGTTGGTGGAAGAAGAAAAAAGAAATTTTGGGATTTTGGAAAATAGGAAAAGCCTTTGGCTTGTGGAGGAAGGAAAAGAATTAAAGGTAAAAGAAAAAGAAAAGAAATTAGGAAAGAGAAGATATTTTCTTGGAAGAGAATATGAAGATAATGAAAGTGGCGGATTCCCGGGATTCAGTTGCAGATGCGGAAATCTTTCGGGAAAATACCGGAATCGTCCGAAATTCAAGTATCTCGGAACGACCCGAAATAATTATCAAAATCAAGAATATTATACTAAGTATCATAGTGAAATCCGTTTTAAGAAATACTTTATAGTTTTAAAACTAAAAATCCCGGAATCAGTTACCTACCGACTCCGATGGAATTTTCATAAATTCATAAAATTCTCAGAAAAAGAATGTAGGTAGAAAATATGATTCTAAGGAATAATGCCTAAAGGACCTTCTAGAAATTCCTAGCTGATTGTGAAATAAAAATCCGGGAATCGGTCGACGGAACTGGCCGACACCGGTTTTTGAAGACTTTCATTTTAATTCCAGAAAAATCTAGAAAATCATAGAAAATATATAATATTGGAAAATGATATTTGAAACAGAAATCGGTCAAATCAGAATACCGAAAAGACCAAATCGAGTAATACACTAGGATCGGGTCTTCGGTTCAGACTAGGGCTGACTCCGAGTCCACGAATCCAAATCCAAGATAAAACAGTCATATAAGGAATTCATAATACAAAAATAAATACAGGAAACAAATCGAAAAATACGATCGAAAAATCTGAATACGCAACTAAGTACGTATTCCGGGAACGGGTATTACAATCCACCCACCTTACAAAAAATTGCGTCCTCGCAATTTCGTTAAGGGGTAAATTGAACACAAAGGGGACAAGAGTGGAATTTATACCGATTTAAGATATGAAGCACTATAGGTAGGGCTCTCAAGTCGACTGAACATTAATCATCCTCCGCACTTCCGGCTGTATAAATCTTCGAATAATGCTGAATAATACTGCTGATGTCGTGGCTGTGCAATAAATGAGCCAGAATACCGAAGATAAAGAAAACCCTGATAGTCCTGAGCATAATAAAGAAGGCCGATAATTAAGAATCCCGAATACCAGGCATCAATCACTCTGAACGATATAGTAGAGAATGTAGAATATCCGTAGAGAATTCCGACTGCTGACTTCTGAAAGATAGCCAGATCAAGATCGATCTGGAGAATACAAGCTTCATAGAATTCACCGAAGAGATCACATAATAGCTTCATGCAGAACCAGCCACTACCTTCCTAGTCTATCATATCTTAATGTTGGTATAAGGGCTTCATAAAACCAAAACAGGGAAGGATAGGAAGGATTAGGAATCAAAGGAAGGATGGCCAAGAAATAGATAACTCTGCACTTGTAGTTGGAATGTATAACCAAGACTCAAGTATTCCAGTTGCAAATTTCTTTACCATTAATTTGCCCTCTGGACGTACTGAGGAAGTTAGAGCCTAGGCTCTGATACCATCCTGTAACGCCCCGATCCCGCGGGTACGGGGACGTCACTGCAACGTATATACGCAAGTCAGAAGTACCTTCTCGTATATACGCTAAGCATCAGTACAGACAAGAATCAGAGTACGGAAGCAAATGGTGCATTATACATTCCAACACATATATATATACAATCACAGAGTTATCACCAGAGGTGATGAATATTACAATAATAATACATCATAGATATGCGCAAATGCGAGAGTACAAGAGATATACATATATGAACAGCATAAAAGGGCGCTCACATACAAGTATACAAGGAAATGTACAAGTATGAATAGAAAAAGGGCACTCACGAGTTTGCTAAGAGGAAACTCGAGAGGCATACAGGGGACCTGGAAGGATGTGGCCCTGGACGGTCGGCTGGAGATCCACGCTACCGCTGCGCCACTCTGAGCAGTAACGGGGAGAATCCACACGCTCCGGGCTCCATGACCTGGACATGAGAATCCAGGGGAGTCAGTGAAACTCCCCAGGCGAGCAGGAATATGGATGCCAGGTGGCGAGTCAGGAGGAGCACAGGTGTCAAGTACAGAAGACAGGAGGGTTAGAACACAAATGAAGTACATATGAACAGGTATGACATAATCATCATAAAACAGGAAATCCAGAGTAAAGCTGATATAAGCAAGATTGATTGTATACGCTTAGGTCACGGTCACATGAGACTAGTACATCGAAGGAATAATCCAAACAAGGAAACCCTCATATAGATACCTTTATCTCATGCCACAGAAATCCAAGCGTATAGAATCAGAGTTGCAATTCATACAATAGTCATAACAGGAACATGTAACAGGTCTCACATGAATACAAGATTCATAGCAGGAATCATGACATAACAAGTATAACAGGAGACATAACTGGAATCATAACATAACAGATATAATAGGAGTCATAACAGGTATAGCAAGTGTAACAGGAATCATAACATGTTTCTATTATTATTATTACTTGTCTGACCCATATATCTAGGTATGTGACCTGGTGTACGGCCAACCCACATACATCCATATATAAGCAAGCCAAGGTTGTTAACGGAAGCAGATGGAGAACTGACAACACTTCTTATAGTAGTTTCCATACACCTGGAACCAGTTTGAGGGCCCTAAGTCCCCTAACACGCATCTTCTGTGGGCCAAAGTCCCACTAACACGAATCGTCAATATATTATTCCACTACTATAAGCAAGGTATCATTCCGGCATCCATCACTTCCTTCCATTCCCCATACAAGTTGTCCTTTTTATGGCTTATTAACATAATTATCAGATTTCGGGAATGAGCAGGATCATAACTGGAATACATAACTGGAATACATAACTGGAATCGTAACAGGAGATCAGATACTACATTCCCGTTATCGTGATAATTATATCAGAATCAGGTGCATCATGCTTGGTGTCAAGAGATAGCATGATAAGGTGATGATATTTAGCAAGCAACTAAACATAACAAGAGATTGATAATAGTCTGGGTAAATCATGACATAACAAGAGGGTCTTGTCAAATAGTAGCATGGCAGGTGGTCAGGTGATAATACACTAGATGGTCAGGTGATATACATGTGTTAAAAGGAAGCATGCAACTAACAAGTCTGAAGTAATAGCATGGCAAGTAATACATAGCAGAAACCTAGAAGTCAACGACCACGAAGGGTCGGCCACGCATAATATGAAAGCAGTAAAAGATATATAGACATGGAATCAAATACATGAAAATAGGAAGCGAAATACTTATCGTCCCGACGAAACGGGAAACTCAAATAGAGATGAGAGAAAAGCGAGACTACTCGCCTAAATCACCAATATGCCAAAAGATCCAAAATCCACGGAAGCTCAGGATGCGCCACAAAACCTGATATAAATATGTAGAGAGAAGAGGAGAGAGAAGGAGAGAAGGTAAGATGATGTTTGTCAAGAGACAAGTCAAGTAGTACCAATATGTGATGTAAGTCTAGAGGATAAGGTTCCTATTCAAGAAAGAAATCAACCATAACAGACAGCTAAAGTTAGTCGACTAGGTGGAAAGGGTAGTCGACTAATAGAGGGGTTAGTCGACTAACAGTCTGGTATAGTCGACTAAAACTGGGTTCCAGAGAGTTGGGATTCTGTTTCAGGAAAAGTTAGTCGACTAGGGTCAAGGGAGTAGTCGACTAGTAGTCATCTCAAGTCGACTAACAGATACTCTAAGTCGACTAAGACTGAGTTACAGAAAGTTGGGTTTCTGGTTCAGGAAAGGTTAGTCGACTAGGGTCAAGGGTGTAGTCGACTAAGGGTCTCTAGTCGACTGGTAATTTGGTCTAGTCGACTAAAACTGTGTTTCCAGAAAGGCTACGTTTCAACTAGGGTTTTCTAGTCGACTAATCTATAGGTCTAGTCGACTAATCGACTGGAAACAGCATACAGAACAGATTTTGGGGTTTTGTGTTTGATAATCAAATGGCATGATTTGAAGTCCTAAGCATACATGATATGAAAATACAAGCATCCTAAGAATTAATCAAGTCTAGGTAAGTAAAATTACTCACCAAAAGGAGGGGTTGATGATGGTATTGATGGAAGTTGATGATGAAGAAAAAGATGAGGTCTTGTTGGAGTTGATGACCTTGTGGTGGCTTCCATGGAGATGAAGGAGGAAGAAGATGACCTTGGTGGTGTTTCCCATGGAGATGAAGGAGGAGGAAGATGAAGGGAAGAGGTTGGAGTAGTTGTGGTGGTGGAGATGAAGGAGATGGAGGTGGCTAGGGTTTGGCTCTTGGTGAAGAGAAAATGAAAAAAGGAAATGAAATGTAAAGGAAAGATATTTATAGGGTTTTAGATTTGTGAAGGAGGTGTAATTAATGTAGATGAGAGGGGGCTTTTTGCAAAGTGGAGGAGGGGATGAGTGTCCTTCTCTTGGCCACTTGGCCGGCCATGGGGGAGAGAGAGAGAGATATTAATGAGGGAGTTGGTGGAAGAAGAAAAAAGAAATTTTGGGATTTTGGAAAATAGGAAAAGCCTTTGGCTTGTGGAGGAAGGAAGAGAATTAAAGGTAAAAGAAAAAGAAAAGAAATGAGGAAAGAGAAGATATTTTCTTGGAAGAGAATATGAAGATAATGAAAGTGGCGGATTCCCGGGATTCAGTTGCAGATGCGGAAATCTTTCGGGAAAATACCGGAATCGTCCGAAATTCAAGTATCTCGGAACGACCCGAAATAATTATCAAAAATCAAGAATATTATACTAAGTATCATAGTGAAACCGTTTTAAGAAATACTTTATAGTTTTAAAACTAAAAATCCCGGAATCAGTTACCTACCGACTCCGATGGAATTTTCATAAATTCATAAAATTCTCAGAAAAAGAATGTAGGTAGAAAATATGATTCTAAGGAATAATGCCTAAAGGACCTTCTAGAAATTCCTAGCTTATTGTGAAATAAAAATCCGGGAATCGGTCGACGGAACTGGCCGACACCGTTTTGAAGACTTTCATTTTAATTCCAGAAAAATCTAGAAAATCATAGAAAATATATAATATTGGAAAATGATATTTGAAACAGAAATCGGTCAAATCAGAATACCGGAAAGACCAAATCGAGTAATACACTAGGATCGGGTCTTCGGTTCAGACTAGGGCTGACTCCGAGTCCACGAATCCAAATCCAAGATAAAACAGTCATATAAGGAATTCATAATACAAAAATAAATACAGGAAACAAATCGAAAAATACGATCGAAAAATCTGAATACGCAACTAAGTACGTATTCCGGGAACGGGGTATTACAGAAACCATATAAGCATGAGTCACAGGGAAGCATGACATGCATGTGTAACAGTGATATATAAACATGACATGCACGTGTAGCAGTGACATGCACGTGTAACAGTGACATGCACGTGTAACCGTGATATGTAGATGAAATGCATGCATGTGTAACAGTGATATGTAAACATGACATGCAGGTGTAACAGTAATATGTAGACATGACATAATATGAAATGCGGTAGTCCGTGCATTGATCTAGCCGTGTACCAGTGTACATCTATGTGTATCTGTGTACATGAATCTCGGTATCTAGGTAAGAGTGAGAGGTATAACCGATATCTACATGCACTACGGTGTTTAGTGTACCTGTGAGTCAGTAAGTGTGACAGTGGAATAGTGACAAGACCTCGCATATTGAAGTACGCGTGTCTTCGTGTCCATGTAGCATTAGTGTGGAACCATCCTAGTTATCCATGCAGTGACAGTATCTAGTGATTCTTGAATTGATCATCTCGCTAAATGTCTCGGTTTATAACACATGCCGTTTCTCAAGTTAAGTTAGGAATTTAACAGTTCTATTAGTTAACCCATACTTACGGTTTTGTAACTATAACAATCAAACATAAATAAATAAATAAAATTTAGAAAAGGAAAACACTCACAAACTGGCTATAGTCCTGTAGCTCTCTTTCCCACGATCGCAACGGATCCAGAATCGCCCGAATCGGAGTCCGGATGCTCCCGATATCGCCCGAATATGAAAGGAATAAAATGGGGTTAACTATGTAACTAAATAATTTAAATGCACTTAATAAAATATCACAGGGGTTTTCTGTAAAATTACCTGTAATGGGTTCTGGAGCGGGTTCGGGCTGTTAATGGGTCGGGTTTGGATCCAAGAACCCGAACCCATAACTTAAATGAAATGGGTATGGGTTGTATCGGGTTATCGGGTCGGATAGGGGGTTTATTGGGTAATGGCCAAATAAGATTAGTGGGTTTGGGTTTTTCCCAAACCCACTCAAAGGGATTAACAACAGCAGCAGCAAGAATTGCTGCTGCTGCGCTTCTGCCCGGCCGGCCAGCTTAGCTGGCCGGCGGCGCCTGCCGGCGGCGGTCCCGGCCGCCGGCGACGGTCCTGTCTCCGGCCGAGGGTGAGAGAGAGAGGGTGCAGGAGAGAGAAAGCGAGAGGGGGAGAGAGAGAAAAGGAGAGGGAAGAAACAGAGCAAAGAAAAGGGAAGAAAAGAAGAAGAAGAAGAAGGAGAAGAAGAGGGGCGGTGGTGGCCAAGGCCGGGAACGGCGGCGGCGGCGGCTGCGCGCCGGGCTGGGGAGCGGCAGCGCCCAGGCGGGTGCGCGGCGGCGACTGCGGCGGTTGGCCGGGGTGGCCTGGCCGCGGGCATGGGTCAGGCCGCCCAGCCAGACCAGAGAGGGGGAGAGATGGAGAGAGGTTGTGTGCGGAGAGAGAGAGAGATGAGAGAGAGGGAAAATTTTGAGAGAGTGAGAGAGAGAGAGAGGAGGGAGGATTTTAAAAGAGGGGGAAAGAGTCGGTTGGGTGCTACAGTAGGGCGGTGGCGGCGAGTTCTCCAGAGAAATGGAGAAGAAAGGAGAAGAAAAGAAAGAAAGGAAAGATATATATATAAAAATAATATTTAATTATTATTATATTAGCCCCACATTTGACCAGTCCCGAACAGTGCCCAAAAATTATAGAAAATAGAGAATATTATCCTAAGACGTAATACGAAGACGGTTTATAGAAACTCGATCCGGTATGCAAATTAAAAATCCCGGAAGCTGTCGCCGATACGGGCGACACCGGTTTGGCCGGATTTTCAATAAAATCAGAAAAATCCCTAAAAATACCCGAACGTAGATAATACGATTCTAAGACATACGGTGAAGGCCGATTCTTAAAATTCTACTCCGTTTGTGAAATAAAAATCGGAAGACCGGTTATCGGTATCGGTCGACACCGACAACGGAGATTTTCCAAATAATCCAGAAAAATTCTAGAAAATCCTGAAAAATCAAAAATATTAGAAAATGATTTTGAAACTGAAATCAGTTCAGTCGGATTACTACGGAGGTCAAATCAATTTTCGTACGTCGTATCGCGTACCGATACGGTGATACGTACACTGGGGATTAGGGTGTTACATTTCTCCCCACCTTACAAAAAATTGCGTCCTCGCAATTTCAATCAGGTGTGAGAATAAGATTTTCAACCCCAAGGCCGAAAGGTGACGGGTCCACGACACTTCCGCTGCGCACTCTGCCATCTAGAAGGAACCCGGGATGGAGAAGTATGGTAGTGAACTACTTCGAACGGATGGGAAACAAGACGATGCAAGGAAATCGAGAAGGAAATCAGATGTTCTGGTTGACAACTGGAAGGAAGGAAGAAACATAAGCGAGTCAAGGAGTGAATCGTCAGGTCATGGTATTCTTGTACTCGTTGCTGGAATCCCCAAATTCAGATACAGATCAGTTAATCTGAATTTGATTGTACTGTTGGTAAGAGCCCGAGGATTAACCCAGGTGGTTACCCACACCAGGTGTGAACCTAGGCTCTGATACCACATTGTAACGCCCCAATCCCGTAGGTACGAGGACGTTATGGCGACGTACATACGCAAGGTGAAAACACGCTCACGCGTACGTTAAGCCTCTGTACAGTACATAACCTTCATAAAGACATGGGTCCCAGCATGAAATAAGTACAAGAATACCTGCAGAAATAGGTCAGCGATCATAACAGTATGAAAAATAGGGACAAATAAGATAATAGAAATAAATGCCCAAGATACCTATGAATAGGTCAGATGAGGAATCTCCTATGTCACGCCAAGGCACTCTCTGCTACTCCGAGAACTCGGATCTCCAATCTGGGCACGCAAACCCAGGGTCGTCAGAAAGCGACCTAGTGAGTGGTAAAATGAAGGAGGTAGTAATATATACATAATAATACAAGCACGATACATATATATAATACATGATGTTGTACTAGTGATACCATAAAATAAATATATAAGAAGCAGTAGAAAATATAATCATGTTATATTTTAATATCAGCACTACCTAGCGTGTTATCATCGGGTCATGTCTATAATAATAACTGCAGTTGTATAGTGATGATGTGATGGACATAAACATGTAGATGAAGTATGCAACATCACCATACTACGGTGTGGTGTATATACAGTAATGATGTCTACTATACAGAAAGCATAATATATACAATACAGTACATGCGTCGTCTGCCATCACAGAAAGTATAACATATGTCAGGTAAAGTAACAAGTATACAGGTAACAGGATATCAGATAAAGTAGCATGAACAATAACAAGATAGCATATATGTACCAGGCAAGTCATGTCATTTATACAATAGTAGCAATCAGTACCACTTGGTATTTTAATTACTCTCTTCCAGTGTCCCATACCACTGGCAGTTCATACTGGAGCCCGCACTCCAGTCGAACCCATCCGGACATGGCCTACGGGTACCATTATCCAAACGAGAGAGTAACCAAATAACAAGTGTTCCCGAAGTCACTATCGTGTATACTGTTTTATTATGTTAATTGAAAACCCGTGGTCGAGGAGTTCTTATCGGGTAGGTGTATCCCGTGCATACCCGGGATCACGGCCTTAAACAGACCCCTGGCTGCTGAGACCAGGGCCAGCCCGCTAAGGCTGTAACATGTAACAAGAACTCAATACAGACGGTAGCCAGCACTACCCCGTCCCCTGCAGTGGGACAAACAATGGATCCAGACATCCACCCGATAAGATCTAGTCAACCGTCAAGTCTCCCCATACCCCAGTTAGCTTTATGATCCGTTATATCAAGTATACAATGTAACAAGAATAACTACTGTACATGATACGGTGAACATGATATCTGAACCTGAGCTCTGTTGATAGCGTAGCACAATATATCGGGAATTAGGAACAATATAACATGAACAAGATAACATGAACAATATACCGGGAACTGGAACAATAGATGTGGGCTTCCCACATATCGCATATCAACAGCTCGCATGTCCAGTAACAAGAATACCCGTATCAGTAACAGGCAACAATCATATATCATGAATACGGGAGCATGGAACAATAATACATGTAATAATCATGGTGATCCGTATGACAAGGAGATAGAGAAACCATATAAGCATGAGTCACAGGGAAGCATGACATGCATGTGTAACAGTGATATATAAACATGACATGCACGTGTAGCAGTGACATGCACGTGTAACAGTGACATGCACGTGTAACCGTGATATGTAGATGAAATGCATGCATGTGTAACAGTGATATGTAAACATGACATGCAGGTGTAACAGTAATATGTAGACATGACATAATATGAAATGCGGTAGTCCGTGCATTGATCTAGCCGTGTACCAGTGTACATCTATGTGTATCTGTGTACATGAATCTCAGTATCTAGGTAAGAGTGAGAGGTATAACCGATATCTACATGCACTACGGTGTTTAGTGTACCTGTGAGTCAGTAAGTGTGACAGTGGAATAGTGACAAGACCTCGCATAATGAAGTACGCGTGTCTTCGTGTCCATGTAGCATTAGTGTGGAACCATCCTAGTTATCCATGCAGTGACAGTATCTAGTGATTCTTGAATTGATCATCTAGCTAAATGTCTCGGTTTATAACACATGCCGTTTCTCAAGTTAAGTTAGGAATTTAACAGTTCTATTAGTTAACCCATACTTACGGTTTTGTAACTATAACAATCAAACATAAATAAATAAATAAAATTTAGAAAAGGAAAACACTCACAAACTGGCTATAGTCCTGTAGCTCTCTTTCTCACGATCGCAACGGATCCAGAATCGCCCGAATCGGAGTCCGGATGCTCCCGATATCGCCCGAATATGAAAAGGAATAAAATGGGGTTAACTATGTAACTAAATAATTTAAATGCACTTAATAAAATATCACAGGGGGTTTTCTGTAAAATTACCTGTAATGGGTTCTGGAGCGGGTTCGGGCTGTTAATGGGTCGGGTTTGGATCCAAGAACCCGAACCCATAACTTAAATGAAATGGGTATGGGTTGTATCGGGTTATCGGGTCGGATAGGGGGTTTATTGGGTAATGGCCAAATAAGATTAGTGGGTTTGGGTTTTTCCCAAACCCACTCAAAGGGATTAACAACAGCAGCAGCAAGAATTGCTGCTGCTGCGCTTCTGCCCGGCCGGCCAGCTTAGCTGGCCGGCGGCGCCTGCCGGCGGCGGTCCCGGCCGCCGGCGGCGGTCCTGTCTCCGGCCGAGGGTGAGAGAGAGAGGGTGCAGGAGAGAGAAAGCGAGAGGGGGAGAGAGAGAAAAGGAGAGGGAAGAAACAGAGCAAAGAAAAGGGGAGAAAAGAAGAAGAAGAAGGAGAAGAAGAGGGGCGGTGGTGGCCAAGGCCGGGAACGGCGGCGGCGGCAGCTGCGCGCCGGGCTGGGGAGCGGCAGCGCCCAGGCGGGTGCGCGGCGGCGACTGCGACGGTTGGCCGGGTGGCCTGGCCGCGGGCATGGGTCAGGCCGCCCAGCCAGACCAGAGAGGGGGAGAGATGGAGAGAGGTTGTGTGCGGAGAGAGAGATGAGAGAGAGAGAGAGATGAGAGAGAGGGAAAATTTTGAGAGAGAGAGAGATAGGAGGGAGGATTTTAAAAAGAGGGGGAAAGAGTCGGTTGGGTGCTACAGTAGGGCGGTGGCGGCGAGTTCTCCAGAGAAATGGAGAAGAAAGGAGAAGAAAAGAAAGAAAGGAAAGATATATATATAAAAATAATATTTAATTATTATTATATTAGCCCCACATTTGACCAGTCCCGAACAGTGCCCAAAAATTATAAAAAATAGAGAATATTATCCTGAGACGTAATACGAAGACGGTTTATAGAAACTCGATCCGGTATGCAAATTAAAAATCCCGGAAGCTGTCGCCGATACGGGCGACACCGGTTTGGCCGGATTTTCAATAAAATCAGAAAAATCCCTAAAAATACCCGAACGTAGATAATACGATTCTAAGACATACGGTGAAGGCCGATTCTCAAAATTCTACTCCGTTTGTGAAATAAAAATCGGAAGACCGGTTATCGGTATCGGTCGACACCGACAACGGAGATTTTCCAAAATAATCCAGAAAAATTCTAGAAAATCCTGAAAAATCAAAAATATTAGAAAATGATTTTTGAAACTGAAATCAGTTCAGTCGGATTACTACGGAGGTCAAATCAATTTTCGTACGTCGTATCGCGTACCGATACGGTGATACGTACATTGGGGATTAGGGTGTTACATTTAGTGAAGCGAAAAATGTGCTAGGCATGAATATTGAGCGAGACCGAAAAGGTGACAATGTTAACTTGACACAAAAGGAAAATTTAAAGAAGGTACTTCAAAATTCAACATCAAGAGAGATATGAAGTCTATAAGTATATCATTGACTCCTCATTTTAAGTTAAAAGCTACTATGTCTCCTACTTCTTTTGGAGAGGATTAGTACATGACTCACATACCCTATACTAGATCGATTGGTGGTTTAATATATGCAATAGTGCGTACAAGGCCTGATTTGTCACAAGCTGTCTCAGTAGTTAGCAGAGACATGCACAATCCCTGCAGGGGGTATTGGGAGACAATAAAGTGAATTTTATGGTACATCAAAGGTACCATAGATATTGATTTGGTATTCAAGAAGGATTTTACAGGTAAATAGAAGTGTATCAGATACGTTGATTCTGACTACGCAGGAGCCGATCTACAATAGGATATATATTTATATTATCCCAAGCACCAGTGAGCTGACGCTCTAATCTACAGTCTACTGCTATCTACTACGTAGGCTAAGTATATAAACATGACGGAGGCTATAAAGGAGGCAATTTAGCTTCAAGGGTTGCTTGACAACTTGGGGATTGATCAATATCTATTGACGGTCAACTGTGATAATATGGGTGCTATCTATTTGGCAAAAACGAGGTATACCATGCAAGAACAAACACATTGACGTCAAGTTTCACTTTGTTCGAGAGATTCTTTATAAGGGTGACTTTGAATTACAAAAGTTTCACACGAAAGAGAATCCTATCGATATACTTATCATGGTTGTTTCGGGAGTGAAGTTCGCACATTGTAAGGAGTTACTCTATATCCTTCAAGTTGTTTGAGTTTGATGGAGCTCATTTGAATAAACTATGGATGGCATGATCCCCTGGGCAGGGGGCACATAGACAATTGCATTGGATTCGATGGAGTCGATATGATGCTATGTTGTGTTTGGCTCAGATTTGAGAAATCTTTACCGAGATGGATAATTGTAAGGAGAGAGTGTAAATCTTATTAGTAGAGTTTTTTAACTCATCGGAGAAGATAGCACAGAGATCGGAATTTCGGAATTCAATGGAGCATGTAGAAGACCAGATGCAGTCGAAGACAGAGGGCCAGTCGACCGCCTTGCATAAAACGTGCACAAGAAAGATGCGGTCGACCGCTCAGTCGACCGCCCAGAGGAAGCAGTGGGAGCAAATGAAGTCGGTCGACCGACTGAGATGCCAGAGTTTAACAGAGAGTTTGCTCTTTGTGTATTTACCCAGTGATCGACCGCCTGGTCGGTCGCAACAAGGAGCCGGTCGACTGCTCACTCGACCGGACGCGTGTTCTGGGTTTTCTAATATGATTCTGGGTTCGTTGCTTATTCGAATTTCAGATTTGTTGATTTTTTATTCAAGAATTCTCTGGCTATATAAAGAGAGGTATTGTCTCCAACTATTGTATCCT